>CAEFZY010019599.1:0-17463 GCA_903066815.1 Brachyrhaphis roseni | reverse complement strand
TCAGATGAGAAACACATGGCTAATGTATGGATGAATGAGGAAAAAAATGATCCTTAAAAAGGATTTAGGGACACAGCACATCTTAATGTTGGAAAGATATTCTGGATTTAAACGAGCAAGAAGTATTTTTTCAAGTCAAATATTTTTGTCATTTTTTTAAGAGCACTGATAGTTTGGCAGAATGTTAATTCATTCAAACTTTTGCACTATCAAGCTGCAACCAGAAGACAGAAGTCTGCATATTACAATAAGCTTGAGCTATTTTCTGAAAGATCCAATCTCTTCTCAGTACTATCTGCATTTGGAAATTAGTTCTCCATAGTTATCCGTTAAATATCTTCACTGACTTTCAGCTCTGATTCTGCTTAATTTCTTACATCTCACTTAGTAAGTCCTGATGACTTATTTACATATTTCATAATTTATAATGCGTTTCTTAAAACGCATATAAAGCAACAAAACATCATGTTGCATGACAACATATTGAGTCATTTGGAAAATTAGTAGGAAAGATAATTAAAGCAGGAAGCTGTTTAGCAGTCAGGTGGGTCGGTGTGTGAGGATGAGAAACCCAGCAGTTCAAAAACTTCATGAAGGAGAATGAGGAAAGTCTGACAACGCGTACATCCCTCCTGAACAAAAGGTAGAGACACACCAGCAACTCTTACCGCTTCCTTCACCGAACTCTGCAGAGTCCTCTTTTTATTTCTGATTGAGAGATGATTGCTTTTATGTTTCATATATTGTTCAGCACTTTGAAGAAATTAAAGCTGAATCCCACTTGCTGGAATTATCCCTAGGGCCACAGCTCTACACTCCCTCTTAATTCAGGGAGGTTAAAATTTTTCCGAGGAACGGGACGCTCCTTTAAGAAGCATGATCGGTTCACACTCATTTATTTGACCTAATATGCTCATCTTGTATTGTGCAAGCAGTTCTCAATCCTCCGGCATACATGCTTGTTAAGAAAGAGAAAAGCCAAATATATTTTACTGCAAAAAAAAAATCTATTTGAATGGAATTATATTTTTTGAACAAATGTCATAACGATATGTATGGTAATGTTTCACTATGTAAACATCGGAATCAATCAAAATACAGTTTATTTTTCCAGGGCTGAGATTCAGAAGAAGTAATTCTGTAATTCAGTGTAAATATGTAAATAAGCTTTGAGTTGTGTCCTTTAACCAACATCATAAAAGTGTGACCAAAAGCAAAAAATTTGAGATTTTTCTTGTTAATCAACCTCTAATTTTCCCACAAAATGTTGGACCTTGATAAACCATCCATTATGGATTAAAAGACCAATTCAGGAGTCGGAGGAGTTCAGTGAACCTAATTTCTTTCTTAGCCTTATGCATGAAGTTAGTGTCTTGTTTAAACAGGATCAACTTGAGAGTGTAAAGCGTGTAAAGCTCAAAGCTTACTGCGGCAGCTTCAACAGTTTTTACCGGGTGCTTCGCTCTAACTCAGAAAAAAGGTCTTGTGTAAAGAGCATAAAGTGTGAAAAGAGAGCAGCGTTGTTATCTGGCTCTGGACCTCTTAAAAACGTCTTTTCTGGGTGATCTTATTACAGAGGAACGCACACGGCAGCGCTGGCATAGCTCAGCCTTTAAGAGAGCAGGGACCCACATCTCGGAGAGGCTCCACGGAGCTTAATTACACAATTCTGATTACACACAAAGGCAAGAACACTAAACACACACAGCGGGAACAAGTACAGGCCGATTCTGACTCTGACGCATTTTGGTTTAAGATTATCCAGCCCAAGCTGAAAACCTGGTTCAGTTCCGGGTGAGCTGCCTTTTTTAAATTTTTATTTTTAACTGCACCCGGTCTAAACACAGCTCAGTACACGAAAGGCCTTTTTCCTGCTCAGTCTGTAACAGCAGGACAAACAGCTCTTTCTCATGTGAGCAGCTCTGTACATTACTCACAAGCTTTTTTTATTTCTGGCTCCGAAGCCATAACTGGAAACGTTTTCAGACTAATTACCTACAGCAATGAGACATAATTTATCATGGACCTGAATGCAATTATAATTGGGTGACTTACTCCATAATTGCATTAAATAATCCACTTGCTTCATAATTATATTGATTAGGATTTGTAATGGAGAACATTTTGCAGCTTGGCACGGTCTCGTCACGAACACTGGTGAGACGCTGCAGACACACCTGCTGTTCGCATATATTTGGCATCACGTAAGTCACACGGACTGCGTTTGCTGAAAGAAAAAGACAAGTACTTGTTTTTTAGTATCTGTATTATGCAGAGTTGGGACTATTGCGTTAATTATTTACTTAAATTTTAACAAATACATTTTTCAATGCAATTTTTAATGTAATTTTTGCTTCAAAAATAAATCTGATGGGACGCTGGATATATGCTGGATAGAAACAGAGTTTATTGTGGCTCAGGTACCAACTGTTACTTCCAAGCAGCCCGACCTTCTTGAATTTTTTTAAATGTGCTCAATAAAGAGTTCTGCTGAACTCTTTATTGAGTTTATTGTCTGAAGACTAATTACCTAATTACTAATTACCTAATGTGTAGACTCGCTACACATTAGAGCTGTTTTAATCCCAGTTAATAAATCTGAGTTATTTAGTGAATGTTGCTAAGCTAAACCATGAAACTGTTATTTTGTATAACAAACAGAATATTCTCAAATATTTTTAGAAGTCTGTCACAGAAAGGCATTCCATGTAAATATATTACTGTAAACCTAAAAGTAAACTTTGAGACATTGTAATGGTGGAAACCAAAAGGACACAGAGTTAGCACATGTTTGTGACATCACTATGCAATGGCTCTATCATCAAATAACTGAAAAAGTATCTGCAGAAAACATTGAGAACAAAACCACTTTAAAACAATGTCAGACTGCTTGGAAGCAATTTTATCAGCAGTTCTTTCAAGACCCAGATTTGACAATCAGACATCTCCCAAAAGTATCAAAAAGTATTTATTAAACCTATGCTGAGGGCAAAAAAATCTGATTTGTGTTATTACTAAAACTGAAACCTCTAGATTAATTATATGAAGTTAACACAACTTCAACTGGAACTGGAATCCATTCAGTTTTGCTGTTGCTGCATCACACAATGAGGAGAGCAGGACAACTGCATGGTAGGCCCTAATCCACTATGATCCAACTCAAAATGACTTAACCACAAAACTAACTGAGGAAATTGAGAGGGGTGCTGGAAACATAGAGCAGCACTGCAGCGTCGTGTTGGCCGCTGTCCTGAATGTTGGTGAAATAAGCTAAACTATGTTTGACCCAAATCATGGCAGAACCTTATTTACTGCCAGCCAGTGTGCATGATTTCTCTGGTGACAAGGGAGACATTTTTACGATTGAAGAACAGCCAACCAAGGCACTATTTTGATACTTTGACGTTTCCTTTTTTTCATGTTTATGATCACAGATAATGAACAAAGGCATTCAAAAGGTCATATGTGGGGTGTTCATGGAATTTGGAGATTGTAGCATTGTATATTTCACCAAGGACATGCAGTCTGAATCTGAGATCTGTAGTAAGGATTAGTTTTATCTAAAGCTTTAAGCTATAATTTAAACTAATCTATTTTCATGCATAAAAAAGATCTGCACAATCAAAGGCTGAAATCGAAAAGCTGCCACTACTTCCCAACCTTTCTCTAATACTATAAAGGTTCCTTCAGGTTCATTGGATCTTTGAACTTCATTTGAAGTAAAGAGATGATAATCTTCACTTTTCTCAAGCTTCTTTAAAAACTAGAATTTTATTAATTCATAACAAATTAAATCAGTTCCAAAAGGTCTGTATTTAATTATAAAGTCAGGTGCACAGTTATATTACAAATCAAAGGTACTGCAAAAATGTCTTTTGACTTATTTACTACTGTCACATTGGAGCTAAACACCACCATAATCTATTAATTATAGACATATGCTTCTTAAAAATGTATCTTCAGCTTCAAGGTGAGGAGAATCCATTCAATCCAGAACAAAATATATAACAAGGCTGCACTGATTCATTTTTCACTTGTGATTTTTCTTTGAAACAGTCAGAAACATTACATGTCTGATTGACAGGCCGGTTTGGCTTTTTTTCCAGCTGGGGCTCCCATCGGTCTGCTCATCAGCTCTTCTCCTTGAAAACAAATGATTTTGAAGTTTCAATGTGTATATAGAACCAGACTACCAGCTATTTGTTTGCCACACAAAAGCAATGAGAATAGAGGTAAAATGATTAAAATAGAATTTAATCAATTATAACCTTTCCATGTATCAAGGTTATCAGCATAAGGTTTCTTGGGGTTTGTATATTTCTTGGATTCAACTGTTACAACCCCCCCTAAAAAAACAGATGCATTTCCTTTAACAGGTTCCTAAGCATGCTTTAGTAGTCATAGCTGCACATCGGGCAGGCAGGCAGAAAGAGGCTGCCATGCGCGGGTGCCACCGGGTCCCAGCAGCAGGCAGGGTGGGTGAAGTTTCTTGGTCAAGGACACTACTGAGACAGAGGTGGAGTTTGATTGGGCAACCCACTGGTTAGACGACAAACTTCTACCACAATTGCCATCGTTGCCCCACAGAAGGCTGTGTTCAGAGTCCGACCACTCAACCTATTTATTTTGTATTTCACATTGCAAAAACTATTTAATTTCTTTGCAATTAGGTACGCCTCCAACTGCTTGTTTGATTTTTAAGAAAAAGTAACAAAAAGGAAGCTTTCAGCTTTTCAGGTATTTGTTCTTCATGCTTATAAGTTACAGGTAAAGTTAAAAGAGAACAACAAATAAAAAACACGAGTTACATAAGAAAGAACAACAGAAGCAGCAGCTGTATCCTGTTTTATAGTCCTCATTCCTGTCAGCTGCATTGACAAACCACTGAATTCTCCATCTGAGCTTAGCATCTGTTGAAATCAGACTTCTGCCCTCTAAGTCTGGCTGCTTAGCACACAACCACACAGTTCAGCATCCAGGAAGTTAACCCTGCATCTGGTGTTTGTCAGGCAGGGTTTCTACAGGTGACAGACAGTCTCTTCGACGCAAACCTGCCTACAGAGAGTCGCATGGTGAAAGAAAAGCCGACTCTGAGCTGCTAACGAGAGCATTCTGCGGCCGACTGAACCCTCCTCAAACAGAGCATGTAGCGAATAATTCAACATGAACTACTAACAGATGCGGGCACAATATAATCTTCATATGGATCCAATTTGGAACCAAACCCAACGTTTAGGTGCATCCTGTTTAAAGCTGCCAGCAACTGAAAATATGGAGAAGTGATGGTAGCAAAAACTGGAGGACAAAAGCTGAAAATGAGCAGTTAAATGAAAAGGGGCCGGAGTACGGGGGGATTAATGTGGGAGCATTTTTCTAATTTTAAAATATTAAATGTCAATAAATCTATAAATAATCCTCATGCAAGACTAAAATTAGGCTAAAGAGTGAGTGTTCATGACTATCAGGTAGAGAGTTGGACAAAAATAGGCATTTTGTTTTAAAAACATCAGCATGGCTTTAAAACATGCTGATGCATTGAGTTGCATATTCTCCAGTGCATGATTGGGTTTTCTCTGGGTACCCTGGCTTCATCCCAAAGTCCAAACACATTATTGCTAATTGTCCTTATATATGAGAGATCAATTTTTTTTTTTGCCAGGATTTGTAGAATTTTCTAAAAATTCAGAAAAAAAATTAGACTTGGTGTTTAAAAGAAGCACAAATTCCACACACCCAAAAAAATAAGACATTTTTATACTCAATAAAAACTAATCTTTTTCATCTCAAGCTGCAAGTATGCATCTTACCCATTTCCCATATCTCTTTGCTTTAAGGTTCCCTGATAAGATCAATTCCAATAAAGAGAAGAAGCCATAAAAAATCCACAGAAATGTGGAGGTGAGAGACAAATGGAGAGCGATCATGGTCCATAAAGCACAGAAGCAGTAAAAAGGCCCTTAGAGCAGGCATTTAACGCAAAGGAATTCTGGTATCACTGCAAGGCCTTTCAATAAATCAGAGCTCACAGGGGCTGACCTCAAAATGTATCGGGGCACACACACAAAGATGTCACATGTGTGAACACGCACACATACATGCTACAGTAATTACAATTGCAAATCCCGATAGGTGGGAAAACGTCCATGAACTGCAGTTATTTTTCCTTCTTACTGCAAGTCTTCCGACTTATGAAGACAGATCAAAGATTCTGCAGAAAGAGACCCTTTCCTCTGCCTCTCTCTGAGGGCTCCATGCTGGGAGACTGAATGATGTGGTTTTGGAAGTCCAGTGATTTCTCTGGTATTTGTACAGTAGTGGACATGAGGCTGGAAATACACAGACTTCAAAGGAAATCAGATAAAGAACACTGTGAGAGTCTGAAGCCCATGGTCCCTCTGCAGACACAGATGTTCGAAACAGGCCCACATGTTCCCATCTTTGACCTTGCCTCGATATGGACGGAAGACCTCAATCCCGATCCTGCGATTTTCATAACAGGAATGAAAAAAAAAATCTCTGGCACAAATAAGGAGGTAAAGGCGTAACAAAGAGGAATAGAAAATTAGATGACACCTCCCGTAAGCAAAAACATGGCAGTCAGAGTTTTCTCTGTGCCAACAGGTGTGTGAGCCAATACCTGTGTGTAAGCAGGGACACACTCCCAGCCAACAGAGAGGATCTCATCGTTTTGTGGCTGCTTGAACATACAGTCACAAATCTGTCACTGGTCAATTTCTAACACACCTCCGCCTGCATCGGCTCAACTTATCGCTTCCTTTACGGCACAAAAGGCCCTCAGTTTCAGCTGGAAGGAAGTCAGAACTGAGGGAGAGAGAGACCTGAAACCAGAGACTGATGTGCTAAAGCACAGTAGATTTGCTTTAAATAACATTTAAGAATTTTTATATGTTTCTACTCTGCTTCATATACCATCGTAATTAATAAAGATTAAGTGAAATCACTTTAGGTCTCCTAAAATGTGTAAACTGCAATTAAATCTGTAAATATTATGACTTTTTAATTTAAGATGTCTTTACAAACAAATGTGAAAGCAATACAACAAAAACATAAGGTTTAATATGCAAAAATGCCATAAATCTTAATACTTTTTCACATATTAATAGTGGTGTTACAGACCTGGGTATTTGTGGAAGTCTGCTGTTAGTGACACAAATGTTAAAAGATGTGTAAAATGTAGAGGTGGGACTCAAAAATTCTAATCGATTTAATAGCAGGGTTTGTATTTATTAATTGTAAGTAAACACATTTTATCAAAAACTATACAAACCAAATAGTTCGTATAGTAAAGCAACATTTCCAATTCAAAAATATATTTCACTGCTAAATTGTTGAATAGACATGTGAGCTCGACAACAAATATACTTACTGTTTTTAATATTATTGCGGTTGTTCAACCATAAAAATAATGCAAAGAGCTATTATAAGTGATTAACCTTTCAGGTGTTCCAGGAACCCCTGATCACTTATTTAATTTCTTTGAATAAAGTATTTATTTAGAAATGTGGACCGTGGACGCTGACTTTAGTGATGGGGCTATCTGTGCAGCCGCAACATGTTTTTTATTGAGATGGTATTTTAGGCTTGAATAGCTTCAGAGATAAGCCGACTTCTTTTTTGCACAACTTTTACACAAAACTGTAGTCTTTTTCAATGTCTTATCAGATCAAATTTTTAAGCAAAAACTAACCCAGGGCAGGTCTGTTGAATGTAAAAATTACTTTATTTTTTTAACATGTTCAAATCTATGTAATTTTAATGTCATTTATTATAATGACATTATTTTATACTGAAATTGTGTTTATTTATTCAGCAGGGAAAATCCTATGCTAAAAAACACATTCTTATGTAAAAACTGTATACATGAAGCATACATGTACATGTCAGAGATTAAAATTACAAAGCTGGACAAATCACAGCTATTTATTCTTCATACGCCGCAGAGTCACGTTCTCCTCTATGCTTCACTGTGGGCATGAGGTGGGTCTGTTTCACTCCAGACCCACCTTGAGACTTTGTTCCTAGATAAAGCACAATTTTTGAGTTAAAATCTTAAAAATGTTAAACTCAGACAAACAATGCTTTATCCAGATATACCTCACACACAGTTTAGCTATACTTGGGCCCAGCCTTGTTGTTTTAATTCCAATTGTTGTAAACATTTAATTACTGCTCTAAGTGATATGAACAAGCTAAGGTAAGAAGAAGTTTTCCTGCAGCCATTTCCTGAGTGATGAAGATCAACAAACATCTGCCTTACTTGAATGGCATGTTCTCTTGTCTTTCCCAGTTGTCAAGATTTGTTAAGATGAATGAGCCTTGTAATGTTTATACCCCAGTAAAAGAAGAAGTTGTGAATTATTAAAGGTCCTAAGCTCAGAAACTCAGAAAACAACATACAAAACAGCTTCAACAGTTGAACTGTTAGGGGTGTCAAAAAAAAAAAATTTAGTACAAGTGATTTTGTTAAATGCAATTAATGTGTGATGATTTAATTGTAATCTATAATTTTTATTTGAACAAATTTCTGTTTTGACCTAATTGATATCATTGTGTCCAGAAAGCATTTTATCTTATGAAGCTTGGCAAAATAATCTTTCCATAAGGCTTAATATGTTTGTTACTTTAGGAAGTTCTTCTTGTTGCTGTTATTATCTGTTTACATTCATTGATATTTTGTGGTCTCTCATCTTAGTTAGATAAACAATTTATCTTTCCTACACCGTGAAAGAAATTTTTACTTCATACATATTATTTTTGTTTATTTTTTTCCCTAGATAATCATGTGATGCGTTTGCGTTAATGTTTAATATATATAGATACAGACACACATGCAGATGATATAAAATATTTACGTACACCATATAAAAATACAGGAAAAACCCGCTGTCTTTAAATCCAGACATTTTCATACAGTAATTATGTCCAGATGATGCTGTGGTTTTGTAAGCTGCTGATAGGTAAATCTGCAACATCTCAGCGTCACTTAAGGCTTTATTTTAAGTTCACCTATGGCTGTACTTTATCTTAAGGCGATATCTCAAACACAATTACTCCTTGTGTGATATTGTGATATTTTAAGAAACAAAACAAAAAAAACAACAACAACAACAACCAAAAAAACACCCAGATATCAGGAGGAGAGTAGTGGCATCCCAGAGGCCATTATGTTCAAGTATTAACAAGTAAAATATATTTTTTTAATTACTTAATCTTGATAAGCTGGTGTTTTTTTAAGTTATTTAAGTTTTTCTTAATTATTATGCAACTAGTGAAGGTCTATCAATCAGCTTGAGTTTGAGTTGAATTTATTTCAAAAGATTAGAATTGAGTTTGATTAACCTTTAAAAAATATAGTTTAAACTACTTTGCTTACTGTTAGTGGAAGAAAATCAGTTATGTGTCCCTGAAATTAGTGTCTTCTTGTGCTATATGTTCATGTTAGCACCAGAAAAAATGCAAAAGAGCTTGTGAAGATGCTGGCAAGAGGCTGTTACTATCCAGAGGAACATGTCATGTACAGAAAAAAGCTAAAAGATCACTCAGCAAGGAAGAAGTCATTACTTCAAAAGCAACATAAAATACTGATTGGTTAAAAATGTAATCAGCAACAAATCCATCCATAATGATTGTGTTACATTTAAAGGGGAAAGAAGGAAAGCAAACATGGAAACTCCGTCCTAACTGTCAAGAAGACGGTTAGCAGCTTCATGGGTTGATCTTTTGCTGCAGGAGCGACTTTGTGTGCTTCACAAAGTAGTGAGGTAATGACCATGCATACCACCAAACCAATTACAAAATGGATTTTTGATAACAAATTTAGTTGTCTAGATTTTCTATCTCAAGGCCTGGCCTCACTGTCATGGAAAGATTTGTAGCCAAATCTGAAAAGGTGTGTACAAGCAAAGGCACTGGCAAATGTGACTCAGTTACACCAACTTACATAGAAGGAATGGGTCAAAAATTCAGCAAACTATTGTCAGAAGCTTGTGGACAGACACCCGAAATGTTTGAAAAAAACAAATCTACTGAACACTAAGGAAATATATGGAAATATCTGACTGAATTTTAAACAAATTGGTAAATTTTTCAAACATCCAAAAGTTATGACAAATACATAAATGAAAAAAAAAGGAAAATATATTTCTTCTAATAAAGTTAATGCTGAGCAAAATATAAAGTACGAGTTACACGGCAACAGTGCTTGTCTTGCATCATCGTATTTAATTCTAACCTAAAGGATTTACACACCATGAAGCCATTCAACATGCAAGTATGTTGAAGTTTAAATATCTTATCTAAACACAGTTGCCATTTAAAATGTTTCAGGATTTCCAGAGGGGTTAAATTACGACCTGACCATTTGACTTCCGGCTCTTTTGGCACCACAAATCGGGGCGTTCATGTCTATCGTTTCATCAAAGCAATAAAGCATGAGTGTAGTAAATGAATAGCGAGGTGCTGGGTCTTTGGGAATTCAAGACAGTTATTAGCCACTCCCAGCTACAAGTCAAAGGGTCAGGTCCAGTGTGTCTCTTTCTATGCGTGTGTTTGCGTGTCTGTGTGAGAAAGAGCTGTGAGAGTTACAGCTCAGGTTTCCTTCCCTGGCTCCCCATGCAGCTTGGCCTCCGCACAATGTGTTAAGTGACCTCTAAGGGGTGGCCCTGTCACCCTGATGGGTACGTGCCCTGCTCACATGACCATACTTACACAAAATATGTAAAAGCTGTATAATTAAAACATTCAAGCGAAAGGAAGCAAAGTTGCGAGGTTTTACCTACTCTCAATAATATTTCAAACTTGCTTTGACACCCTTCTTCTTTTTTAAAAAAAAATAAATAAAAAAAATTATATCCATGTGTGGACCATAGATGCTGGTCAATCCAGAAATTATCACATTGAACGTGCAAAACAGGCATTAAAATAATTTTGTCTTCAAAAATGTTTTTATTCGCGCGAATTAAGCAGAATAAAAACCCTCCTCCATGAAAACCCCCCAAAAACAAAACAACACTTTTTGATTGCAACACAATACTATGTGAGGGTGGACAGAGAATGAAAATGAGGAGAAGTAACAAATATTGTGCAACATTTTCATCAGACCTGATTCTTCACAGGAAATCAGTACAGACAAACTTTGATGATAAGAAACTAAAACTCAGGCTCACAGACTCTCGCTCCCTGTCTGTCTCTCCTCTGGCTCGGCTGTGTTGACTACTCTCCATCAGTGCTCATTAAAATTCCAAGGGTAGCAGTGTGATAAATATTTACGCGGCTGAGGACACACTCCTCACACACTCCAAACACACTAGAGTGGCTGGATCTGACTGCCGATAGTGTTAAGTGCCCAGAGGCTCTGGCGGAGAGAGATCCCGCCGCCTGTCGCGTGGTTGTGTATGCGAGGCGTTTACTGTCGAGATAACTAGAGGGAGGGCAAAGATTTATGAGCATTAACAGAGGCCGAAATGTGTTTCTGTCTCCGTGTGAAGTTTATGGAAATGAAAAAGGAAAACGCGACACGTTTGCACATCTGGATCTGAATGCATTTTGCAGACACACATACACACACACACACACCCCGTAACCACAGTGAAGCTGGACTCCTCACTACTGTTCCACAGAACTGTTGCTGACTCCCCCTATACTCCCCCGTATTCTATTATTCCCGCGGACGGGAAACGGATCATAATTCCTGGAGTCAGCAGAAAGCTGCAGACAGAGAGATGGAGTGAGGCAGGGAAACGGAGCGGGCACACGGGAGGAGGGGTAGGGGCAGAGAGAGTGGCAGGGGGGCTCAGGTGAATGTTCATTTCCACCGAGGTCAATCTGAAACTGCGCAGTTAAGTAATTTCCAGTGAAAAGTAAAATGTGTGTTTAGTCTGTTTGTGCAATTGGATAATAAAGCTTGTCTGAAGCAGTGCTTTGTGCACCAAGGCGTGTGTGAGAGTGTGTTGTGGGCGTTCTGCAAAGCCTCTGGGTGTTTCGTATTTCAGAAGACATCAAAGGCCAACTTAGCTTTACTTCTATAAACAGGTTTTAAACAACATTCTTTACAATCACACCAGAAACGGTAGAGAGAGAGAGAGGAAACTGTCATGTCTTATCTTAATTGTTGTGTAATCTTAGTGAAAACACTAAGGGAATCTGTCTAGGCTTTAACACCTGGGCACACTGTCCTCATACAGATAAATATCATTAAAGTGTGTCATATATAAAACTGTGCCAATATCCTTTAGAAAAATTTGCCATCAAATGAGTAAGTTTCTTAAGTGGAATAATGAATGTGGCAAAGAATGCATCGTTAATGATATTCTTATGGTCCTTAAATTTCCTTCCTTTAGTTTCATGTGTGTTTTTTTATTATTGGAAAAATCAGGCTGCATGGTGGAACAGTTGCACTATAGCAAAAAGGCCCAAAGTTTAAATTGTGGTCTTTCTGCATAGAGTTTGAATGTTCTCCCCATGCAAGAGGATACTCTGGCATCATCCAACAGTCCAAAAAGCTGACTCTTTGGTTAATTGGTCTCTATAAATTGTCCTGTTTGTCGTGTGATGGAATGGTGACCCCCCACTCTGCAAGGATAAGTTCGTACAGACAATGGATGGCTGCATGTGCAAGGAAAGAGTAAGATGGCAGTTTGAATGGCTTGGTATGATTTCCAATAAATTGGGACTTGTCATCCAAAAACATGTTTAGTTACAGGATTAAAATTCAGGAGTTTAAAAATTCACCAAAGACTTGATGCAGGATGTACTCTAAACCTCACCCTTCAGTTGATCATAAATGTTAAGCCAACAGGAGTAAAAATCTACTGTGTTGTTCAGAGTCCCAAACGTGTAATTGTTAGAACTTTCTAAAATACCGAACATGGCTAAAGAGAATGTGCCCATTGTATTTGTGATATGGTGACAGTAACAAAATAACTAATCAAATGGAAATCTATATTAGTTATTTGTCAGCAGCATCATGTCATGCATATCCTGGAAAATTATAGAACTCAACAAACTGCATCTAGAGTGTGAAAAACAAAAAAGGAAAAAAACCTCAGTGTCAATTATGTTTGCTAGTTTGTGCACTTATTGCCTCTTGCAGCCTGCAGGATTGCTCCTGTCTCTGCTTTTAACAGTAGAGAATAATAAAATGTTGCTTCAGTGTTGGAGTTTTCCACACAATGTTGTTTTAGGATTTTCTTGAATGCAAATGAAATGGTGATGCCGCCATTCATAAACTGTTTTTTCAAACTGACCACATCATTATCCAAGCTATTTTGGATAATAGCTTACCCAAAATAAGCTGTTATTTTGGATAAATAATAGCTTTATGTATCCAAAATAAAGCTATTTTGGATAAATAGCTTTATCAATAGTGCCAAAGTAAAAATGAATTGATATCCAAGCTATTCACAAGCATTTGTGCAAAGAACCGAAGCATTTTCATCTTTACAAAAACAAATTGCAAAAAGCCAATCTGTTTGTAGAATCACAGCCTTGTTTAGTTGTTTAAGATTTAAAACCTGTGATGATCTCAAGTGATTTTGTCTGATAAGAGTAATTTGAAGTATTATGCAAATAACACTTTGACCAAGACCAGTCTCAGAAACTAAAAAGAAAGTTGCAAAACTTAAAGCTGGTTGTATAAGTGCAGACTCCATTAATCTAAAACTATGTTAACCATTCTTTTGATTCAATTTCCATATTCAGTCTTCTTTGGTAGGAGTCTAACTGCATACCACATCTGACCTAGAAATATTTGTAGACTCTGCCTTATAAAAGTTCCTTCAGTTTGTGCATTGCTTTGGTGATGCTAAGTGTTGCTTTTGGCCAAACTGAACATGTGGCCCAAAGATTAAA
Source organism: Brachyrhaphis roseni (assembly GCA_903066815.1). NCBI lineage: Eukaryota > Metazoa > Chordata > Actinopteri > Cyprinodontiformes > Poeciliidae > Brachyrhaphis > Brachyrhaphis roseni. The sequence goes on along the minus strand of CAEFZY010019599.1, from coordinate 3,594 downwards.
GTTTGGTTTCATCACACTATACTGTATTCTCTCGAAAGGTACAGAAAAGTGTAAATGAGCAAACCTTAGGAAAATCTCACCATGATAGCTGAACTGGTTTTCAGCATCAACATATAAATACCTACGTAGACTGTTCCATCTAAAGGCTTTAAATGAATAAAAAAATTGTATTTTGCAACCATTTTATACATTCTTTAAATTGCTTAAATGTCTTCCGTCATAGATTTTTGGACATTAAGTTGAATTTCACAGGTTGAATAATACATTAAAGATGAGAAATTATGAGTCATGGTTAGAATTTTTATGTCTTTAAAACTAGGCATTGTAACAGAGATATTTGCACTTTGAGTTCTGATTTTCTCTGAGTTTTTTTAACCACTTTGATTTCACTCATTTCAGGTTATTCTTACGAGCGAAGTGGAATTAAACAGCAGCCATATTGCTTCATAAATTGAAAGTAAGTAAAACAAATGAAGTGAAAACCAGTAAATGTAGGAAGGTTTTGAACCACAATATTTGCATTCTATCTCTTTCTAAACCTGGCTTCAAAGGAGATAGAAATAGAGGAGAGGGACCAGCAGTGATGCTGGTGTTGGAGGGCAAGCAGTGGAGAAGGGGAAACAGTACTCTGTAAGCCACATCTCATCTAGTGGAGTTTCCTCTAGAAGCAACATTCCTTGTCTTATCAGCCCCAATAATCAGCCGTTCTCATCGTGCCCAAACAGGGAGAGGAGCCAAACCTGAGAGAGAGAGTGTGTGAAGTGTCTCCTTTACTTGCTCTCTAGCTCCCAGCTCCCCCTGTCTGTTTGCTGGTGATGGGATGATAAGATGAAGAAGAAAACAGCAAACTTTCTACCACTCAAAGGAAGCGATTGCTCCAACCAGCATACTGAGCATGCTCCAAAATCCAAGAAGGAATGCAAGTAGAGGCGAGCAACACACAGGAAGAAGAATAAAATTGTTTTGATTTAGAACTTGCTAAATCTGACAGTGTGTATGTTCTACCACATGGGGTCTCGCGGTGTCAGAGGAATAAATCAAGTCATAATATACATGTGTATGTGTTCTCTGCACGTGTATTCTTTACATAAAATTTTTTTAAGTGATGCTCTCTACTTTCTTGCTCTTTGAAAACTGTTTCAATGCACTTTAAAAAAAATACTATAAAACTTTACTTATTTGATTTGAGCTAAAATTGTGCAACAAATTCAATGTAGTTTTTTTCACAAAACTATTTTTCCACATATATAGTATATAGTGGAAATAGTACCCAAATTAACTAGAATTTACCGTTTACATAATCTTGTTTGCAGCATTTTGATAATTCTGAATATTTACATCAAATATTGCACAATCAGTAATATGTTCTATCTTATTAAATAAATCAATTCAGTTCAATAACTGTTGTTGTAGATGGTTTCTATAAAGCATTGACACCAGTCAACTGCATGCATATGCAAGTTACACTTTCCAAAACCTTCTTTGTGATAGAATATTGAAAACTATGTACCATTTTCCTTCCACCTTGCCCCATTTTGTGTTGATAACATAAAGTTACAATACAATATGCAGAACTATGTGGTTACAAATAGAGAAATGTGAAAATGTTTATATTTACAGGATTTGGACTTTCAACTAATTGTTAAAAGGATTATTCTTATAACAAAAAAAAATATAGATCTTCAATGAAAAAATCTATTTCAGAGTTTAAAATACACTGTCATTGTGGAATACTATCATTATGTTTCACCTCGCAGCTCCAGAAAATCAGATCAATAAAATAACACAGAGCAGGGCTCCCTATTCTGTAACCTAATCTTTTTAAACTGAACCTGTGTTAACTAAAAACGGTTTCCTGGATTCATTTAGCCGCCACTCTGACATGAAACTGTAGTTTCTCCGTTTTAAAAGCAAACAGTCCAGTGGGAAGCATAGCTAATCAGCACTCTGGGTGGGACCAACACAACTCTCAGGCTGTTGTGAAACTCGGAGTGCATCATTCTCTAGTGACCAGTTGCCCTGAACGATGCTGAGTTCACTTGTTGCGTGCAGAACTATTAAAAATCTACGGAAATTTTCCAGATGAGTTTATTGCTGCAGGCCCATTCAGAGTATTTCCCAATGAACTGGATTTAAAGTTTCATAGTTCTTGTGACCAAACATATGAATATGAAAGATCTTGCTCAACGTGAACTTAATTTTAATGTTTTCCAGGGTTTTTTTCAGTCAACCGCAGCAGCAGAAAGAGCTCTCTCTGGGTGCCTTAAAACTGGATAAACATGCTGCTAGACTCTCCGCATCCTATTAGAACTTGATTGTCCCAATCTGTGGAACTTTTGTATATATTTAATTATTTGTGTATTTTGTTACTTACCTCTGTGTTTCTTTATAGTTGAATTTGTCGTCTTCCTTGTGTTCATATTAAGCAAATATTTCCCATATCTTTTTTAATTTTTTTGATTTCTGTTTATCTCAACCTTCCTCAGTCAACAGTCAACATTTCACATCAGGCAAAGTTCACCTGCAGTACCTTTGTTTAATTATGTTAAACAAATGGTATGTTTATGGTACCTTACACTCTCCATTTCTTTAACTTTTTTAACAGATTCCTCCGCTTCTCCTGTCATGCTTCCTGCTGTTCAACTTGTGGGATTGAATTCTCTTCTTTTTTTTATTTTTTATAAGTTTTGGACTTTGTGTTTTACTAAGTTTAACCTTCTATAGGATTCTGCCAGCCTGCTGTCTATGTTAGGGTCCTTTCCAAAAACAAATCTGACTGTGGCTTGATTGCTGCAAATTTGGACAGCATCCTTCACACTGAAGGCAATCGTGATGCTGATATGCTCTTTGCAGTAACCAAAAGATTTTTCCCAACTAATTTCCTCCTCCAGGAGAGGCTCTTTCCTAGGCTCTACACATCAAGTGCATCTCCTGATGTTGATCCAACTATGTATGACCACAATCACACCATGCTATAGCTGACAAAACTCTTTGACTATGTCAAGTTAGAAACATTCTTGTAAAAAAGGCAATCGCAAAGCTAAAATTATGGTGCGGCTGTAGCCTTGACATGACGCCAGCACGACCAACCCTGCATGTCTCTTGCTAACCAAATCCTTCCAGTGGTGTTGAACTCCATAGAAGTACTGTCCAACAATAAAAGCCAGACCCAAGAAAAATGCCACCACTGCAATAAACCACTACAAACTTGCTCTAGAATTGGTGCATGCCTAAAACATTCTGGGACTCTTATGCTTTATCACATGTAACAAGAATCTCAATATAGTTTTGGGTATTCTTTTTTGCATGGATCTTCCTCCACACACCATGACATAAATGAATTTTTGATTCAGCTGAGATTTAACAGTCTCTTTAAGCCTAGACCAAGGTTTCGGTAGTCTAGCTATTTTGTGTTTGCAACTTGATCTGCACTAATATTTGCTCAAAAACAACAACAACAACAAAAAAAAAACTTTCAGAAACTTGGGTTCCTTCTTTAAATGTTCTGGATACTAAATATATTATTTTGATACAGCAACTAATTTGTTGTAGCTAAATCCTAAAGACTACATAAAATAAATATTTTACATTTAA
>CAEFZY010019593.1:0-144963 GCA_903066815.1 Brachyrhaphis roseni | reverse complement strand
ACAAGAATCCAAGGTGGTGATATTGTTTCATTGTGGTTGTCTTTGTCTGAATATTGTTACTATTGTGATGCTGAACACATTGCATTTCCGTCAAAAAGCTGCAATGTAACCATTGTGTATTTTCTGTTGTTTCTCTTTGGCTTTATTGCACCATCTGCATCACCTAATAAAAGAAGGTTTGGGAAGAAGCAGGCCGGTCAGCGTCACCGCTACAGCTAAAGCAATGAAAACACCGTTTTTCTCTGAAAATAGCGCTTAAGGAAAACACAATACCTCCATTTTATTCTTATCAATTTTCAGGAAGTAAACAAACATTTTGTGTTAAGCGAAATTCAACCTTTGCTTTAATTAATAAGTCACACCTCATTCACACAGTCCCTCCCCTGTTGTTTTTGTTTGTGCTCTGCACTGCTGATCCTCTCAGGGATTGTATCGCTGGCTGTAGTCCACAGTGATGGCTCTGCTGATTCAGGAAAATATAAGTTCCTCGTCTCCAGCATGGGCTGCAATTCACTGTCATTCTTTTCTTTCCTCCTCCTGGTGTGTATATTGAAATCTACCATCAAAATCCTTCCCCCACCCCCACATCATATATACATATATAACTTATTCATCTTATAGGGGTGATTTTTGGTACCACTAAAATTGTAAAACAAATGTAAAACAAAAAAAAAAGATTGACCTTCCTCTAAAAAGATAATATGTGATGCAGGTAACCAATGCTTCAGCCCGGTATCTGAACACAGGGATGCATTTTCAAGGTACAAAATTGAGTGTAAATGCAGATTTAGGTCAACCAAAGCAAAGAGAAGCAAGTGTCAGACTAATAAAAAAACAAAATCCTCTACTGATTTCAGGACAGAGTGATTGACTGCAATACTTTGTATGTTTCTTAGGTGACTACTTAAACTGAGACTTCACAGTCAGTGAGCCCCAGGGATTATGAAGTGTCGTGAAGTTCAGACTGTCCAGAAACACTAAATAATCAGACATAACTGAGGTGATAATCTTTGCAATAAATCCCAGCTATTAGAATGTGTATTAAGTTCAGGATGGTCAAGTGTTCATTACTCTCTCCCTGCCACTGGCTTCAGTCGTTAAAAGAAGACTGAAGTCTTTACTGTTAAGGGTCTAAGAAGTGCATTAGCTGCTTTGATTGAGCTTTTATGAATTTGGACGTCTGAACTGTTCTCGCAAGGCTGCTTTCTATTGTTGTGTTAAGTTTCAGTGTGTTTTTTGATGAGCTTTTGTGTTTCTGTTGTCACGCTCTCACAGTTGGGACAGCTCTTCATTCAGTAGCACTGCTGAGTGAAGTAGCATTTTCTTCTGACCCGAGTGCGATCCCAGAGATTTCAAACAATCTGCACCACTGGATGCACATATCTGACTCAATTAAACTTTGTTCACCAAATATTGCTGAGATCAAAAAATTGTGTGTGAAGATCTTCATCTTCTACCTCACTGGTAACCTCTAGTATTATATTCAAGACTAAAATCACAATGGAAACAACATAATTTTCATTATTTATGGGCTGAATTTCAGAAATATTCACAGATCTTGAACTTTTTCGATATCTGACACATTTGATCAGTTTATCAGGATTAAAATGATAGACCAACACCATGTAGAAGATAAATGGGAAGTTGAATGAAAATGATTCATGCAGTTTTTTCCATTTGTCCTTCCAGATAAACACCCGAGAAGTGATATCCACATGTATTTAGCCCCTTCTACTTGCCTCCTCCTAAATAAAACCCAGTTTTTTCCCCATTGGCTTCAGAAATCACCTAAATAGTCAATAGGGTACACTTGTGTATAATTTGTTCTCACCATAAGCATAGCTGCTATGTGTTAGATAAAACTGGTGAACAAGCAGTTTCTTGAAACTGGAAGCAATAAAAACCAAGACCTGGTTGTCTTGGTCTTGGTGCAAAGATTCACAGGTCATTTGGAAGAATGGTTAGTTGTGCCCTCTACAAATCTGCTGTTCACAGAAGAGTAAAATAAACAAAATCCATGAGATGTCTCCTTTGCAGTTTGCTAAAGTTAGTGTAGGAAACATAGGAAAGATGTAAACGAAGGATGTCTGGCCAGATGTGACTGATATTAAGATTTTCAGCCAACAAACAACACACACACCAATAGTGAAACACAATGGTGGCAACTTCATTGACAACACAGAAGTTGGTCAGAACTGATGGGAAGACGGATGGAGCTAAATACAGGCCAATACTGAAGGAAAACATAAGTCTCAAGCTGTTAAGATAGTTTAAAGGCTTGAGACTTAGGTTTGCCTTATAACTGGACAACAAGCCTAAACTTACAGCAAGAACTACAATGGAACGTTTGATATCAAAGCCTTTTTATGTGTTAGTGCCTACGCCAAAACCTAATTAAGAATCTGTGGCAATACTAGAGAATTCCTGCTCACTGGTACTCTCCATTCAATCTCAATTCAGTCAATAAAAACACACTGCATTCTGAGTATGCAGGTCTGTAATCCTTATTAATTACAAATCCGACAAGAATCCAAGGTGGTGATATTGTTTCATTGTGGTTGTCTTTGTCTGAATATTGTTACTATTGTGATGCTGAACACATTGCATTTCCATCAAAAAACTGCAATGTAACCATTGTGTATTTTCTGTTGTTTCTCTTTGGCAGGTGGTGGGTGGAAGAAAGCACAGCCCAGTGCTGGATCCCAGAGGGACTGTTAGTGTTGCAAGGCCCCTTAAGACGAAGAAGGGTGCATGGAGGGTTCAAGGCCTCTAAAACCAGGGACGTCAGCCTGCCTCTGGTTGGGGCTGGTCTCTGTGGCCGTAGCTTTCCTTTGTACAGAGGCCCGGACTACTCCGAGCCCTTTTCTCAGCCCCAACAATGCCACCTGCAAAGGCAACTCAAAATGTCAAACAGGGATCATCCTCCCTATCTGGTATCCCGAGGATCCGTCCATGGGAGACAAGATTGCTCGGGTCATAGTCTATTTTGTGGCCATGATCTACATGTTTCTTGGTGTGTCCATCATTGCCGACCGTTTCATGGCAGCCATTGAGGTCATCACCTCCCAAGAAAGAGAAATTGTCATCAAAAGGCCCAATGGGGAAACAACGACAACCACAATTCGGGTGTGGAATGAAACCGTTTCCAACCTTACTCTCATGGCCTTAGGCTCATCTGCCCCCGAGATTCTGCTCTCTGTGATTGAAGTTTGCGGACATGAGTTCAAATCTGGTGAACTTGGTCCATCGACAATTGTTGGCAGTGCAGCCTTCAATATGTTTGCCATCATTGGCCTCTGTGTGTCCGTCATTCCCCAAGGTGAAGTGCGCAAGGTCAAACACCTGAGAGTTTTCTTTGTCACAGCAGGCTGGAGTATCTTTGCTTACATCTGGCTCTACATGATCCTGGCTGTTTTTTCTCCTAATGTAGTCCAGGTCTGGGAAGGCCTAGTCACACTTTCCTTTTTTCCCATATGCGTCCTTCTCGCCTGGGTAGCAGACAGACGACTGCTCTTCTACAAGTTTATGCATAAGAAATATCGCACTGACAAACACAGGGGTGTCATTATTGAGACAGAAACAGAACGCTCCAAAGGGATCGAGATGGACGGCAAGATGGTCAACTCTCACTTTATGGATGGAAGTGCAACCAGTAATCTGATTGGCTTGATTGAGAGCAAAGAGGTAGACGAGTCCCGTCGGGATATGATTCGTATCTTAAAGGACCTAAAGCAGAAGCACCCAGAGAAAGATCTTGATCAGCTGGTTGAGATGGCTAATTACTATGCTCTCTCACATCAGCAAAAGAGCCGTGCCTTCTACCGCATCCAGGCAACTCGAATGATGACAGGTGCTGGGAATATCCTGAAGAAACATGTAGCAGAACAAGCAAAGAAGAGTGCCAGTGTGCAAGAGGTGCACGTGGAGGAACCCGAAGAGTATGTGTCTCGGATGGCATTTGAGCCTGCTGCCTACCAGTGCCTTGAGAACTGCGGTGCTGCCATCCTGACTATCACCAGAAAGGGTGGTGACATCAACAAGACGATCTACGTGGATTATAAAACAGAAGACGGCTCGGCTAATGCTGGAGCAGACTACGAGTTCACAGAGGGCACAGTGGTGTTCAAACCAGGGGAGATAATCAAAGAAATAAGCATTGGCATCATAGACGATGACATCTTTGAGGAGGACGAGCACTTCTTTGTGCGTCTCAATAATCTTCGGGTCTTGGAAACCGAAGACGAGGTGTTGTCTGCCAACAGTCTCCCATACCCAATGGCCATCCTAGGATTTCCCACTGTGGCTACGGTGACTATTCTGGATGACGATCATTCAGGCATTTTCACCTTTGAGAGTAGCTCAGTTCACGTCAGTGAAAGCATCGGCATTATGGAAGTGAAAGTGCTGAGGACTTCTGGAGCAAGGGGAACTGTCATTGTGCCTTATCGCACAGTGGAGGGACTTGCCAAAGGCGGAGGGGAGGACTTTGAAGACACCTATGGAGAACTTGAGTTCAAAAACGACGAGACCTGGTAAGAAGAATCCTCTTCTTTTTGTAGCAGTTAGTTTTCTATGAAGTTTTATTGACTCATGTTTCTTGGTCAGTGGCTGATTATTATGGATCAAGGCTTCTAGATCTAAAATACAATGAGTTTTGGACTCATAATTAAATAATATAACTTGAGAATTATTTCTTCGACAATTTTAATTTCTATTTTATATTGCATTTTATATGCATAAGCTTTACTGTCTTTGAGCTTTAGTGCTCTTTAGCTGTCTGCAGGAAACGGTATTTTGTTTTGATCCAAAGGCTCAGCTCATTCATTGACATACAATAATACAAATGTTACCTATTTACGTGGCATTTCCACTCAACACTTTGTGAACTTTGACTCCCTGTTTTTCTCTCGTTAGTTAGACAGCAAACACACTCATCTGACGCTTGTTTTTTTCTGTGTGGAGAGTTTTCCTCTCATCAGACAGCTTTGCCAGCAGCCGTCTGTTTTTCATGTGCTGGAGATTACACGCAAGCGTGGAAATAGGAAGTCCTGAAGTAACCCTCTCTTTGGCCTTCAACTCCCTGCTGCTTTGTTTTCTCCATCCCTGGAGTTTTGCACGTTTCCCTTTTTCCCCGTGTTCTCTTCATGCCTTGTCAACTTCCTCTGACAAAAAAAAAAGAAAAAAGCAGAGCGGATGGATAGAAGCCTAGTTAGAAGAGAGATTCACTTCCAAGGTCAAAGGTCTGGCTTTGATTTATATAATCAGTGTGTGACAGTGTTTTGCGTTTGATGGTGGATGGTGTTGAAATGAATTATGACACGTGAAGGTTTAATTTCTTCTGAGCGGAGCCATCAATAAAAATCCAGTGATTGGTAATGATGTCTTATGTAAAGTGGGTAAGTTATGTGGTCTTGTCAGCTATAATATCTGTCTATGTTACTGGACTACAACAAACATAGTCATGCAACATTTGATAGTGTTAAAATGATCGTAGCAAACTGTGCCGTAGCATAGAGAGCGTTTGTCGATTGGACAACATTTCTGCACATGTCGGTGAGACTTCACGATTCTGGCGTCTCTGGAATGCAGCTTCGCAGGCACTCGTGTTGTACATGTTGACCTACAGCCACTTAACCGCAGAGACAAGTGTCTGCTGTTCCCCGATTCTCTACCAAATGGACCTAACTGGCAGAGACTGGGCTGCAGTGTGAGGGCTGAGACAGCCCCGGAGAACAATGGCAGGGGGATGAGTGTTGGGTGATCACCATGCTCCAGGGACCTGCTGAGCACTCTGGATTTTACTTGATTTATGTGGAAGAGGCTTTTGGGTTGGACCTGAAGGTTGCTGAGGGAATACGGGGAGGAGATGTGGTGATGTGGTTGTGATGATGATGGTTTATTGATCTGCTTGCTGTGTTGCATATTGTGCTGATGTTAGAGTCTCACACAGTGCCACACTTCTCTACCAAGGCGATGTAAATCCAAGAAAAAAGGCGTGCTGTAACTGGTTAACTGACAGATCTTGAATATAATCAGACTGCGTAATAATTTGCTGAATATCTAGTGGGGAAAGAATGACAAAATGACAGAGCGCTATTGAGGAACACTTGTCTTTCCTTAGAGAAACGGTGTAGTTAATAACCAATGTGTTCAGTGGCAGGGCTACTTATTAGCAAAGAAAGCGATCTGGAATGAATCAGTTCATATCAATTTTGACACCAATGAGAAAGTCTTTTAAAAGATCTTTTGCATAAATATTGACGGTTAGAAATTAATTATTTTGAAAACCATGTTACACATTGCAGATAAAATCTATTTAAGTTGTGAGCAGTCAAATAAAACCTTTATTTCTAATAACACAATGTTCCTATGAATTATCTTTGTAATTTTTTGCATACCACTTGATGAAGCCATGCTAGCCGTTTGCCCAGTCTTCACGGTCGGAGGTACTGCTGCTTTGGTCCTTTTGTGACCCAGTTCTGGCATGAACATCACCATTGTTCCTGTCTTACTTCTACTTCCTTCAGCAGCTTTCACTCACCACAGTTCTTCTTTTAAATAGTTGGTGTCCTTATAAATAAAATCAGCCTGTTGTATTGATTCAACTAAAGCTGCAACAATGCAGAGGTTAATCCAGTAAAAAAAATTAAAACAAATCGACTGAAGACAATTCAGCTAATTAGTTTGAATAGCTTGAGTAAATAGAAACTGAAGATTTCAAATGATGACGTCATTTATTCAGAGTAAAAGCTATCCAAATCATGAATTAGCTCTGATTAATCATATTTTTGGGGTTGAGGTTTAATAGCCTGATTATTATATTACCAGTAAAAATCAAGGAATGACAATCTGACAAAGTGAGGCTAAAAGAAGTCAAAAAGCAACACATCGCCATCCAACCTAAAGAATTGTCATAACAGATTAAAAACAGTCATTGACATGGTTCCTTCTGCAAAGAGATACAAGGCCTAATAACCAACGTTATTATGGAGACAGTATTCTTAAACCAGAAACTATTATGGCAAAAAAACCAACAAAACATTAAGCAAAAAATATACAAAACAATTGAATGAAATAGCTACTATAAAGCAATGTGATGCAATAAAAATCAAAATATGGTGGAACTAATTCAGTTTAATTCCTAATATAATGAAACTGTCTCGCTGCAATCATTGCATCACGTAGAAGACCGGATCTGGGTTTGAACTGCGCTTTTGCAGAGCTTCCAACACTCTTAAATTGTAAAAACAAAAATTTTTTAACAGCTATTTTTATTTTTTTTTTCCCCAAAATACGCTGCCAAAGAGTATGACTTTATCCACAATCATGCAAAACGTTCGACAGGAACATTTCCAAAATATTCATTTTCTCAGGGAAAAGGAATATTTCGAAAATTCACAGAAGACAAAATTATGTTGGTTCTTCTGCAACCTAAAAACTTCTCCTTAGAGTCATTTTTCTCTCTCTGTGGGACAAAAAGATTGTTATAAAACGTGTTTGCCTCCGTTGCCCTACATTCATATTTAACCAGGGAAATGTTATATTTTCTCTTGCCAGAAGGAGTTCCTCTGTTACAAGGTTAAAACAGTTCTTGGTGTGAAGCCATCGTAGTGAGTAGATGAAGGCTGTGTGTGAGAAGGGGCCGAGTGTTTAATGCCCTTCAGCACAATTAGATCACACAATTCTCTCTATCTGGTTCCCTTTAGCACCTCGTTTTTCTGGTTCTTTTGCTATCGACCACATATAAGACTGCAAAACGGTTGTGTGCATTTGTATGCAGTTTATGCAAATGTCTGCTTTCAGTAGTTTATTTAATTGTTGCTTTTGTGCTTTAGGTGATTGAATCTTTGTGTAAGCTGGTATTTTATTCCTCCATGTTTTTATACTCATATTGTCTTATAACACAGCCCATGTATAGGCAAGATGATACCACACAATCTTTCAATAAATCACAATATTACTGGAAACTTCATTTACCTCATCAACATTAAGGATTAATTACACACAGAATGATGTTTTTGAGCATTTATTTTTGTTAACTGTGATGATTTTCCACTTACAGCTAATAAAAAATATGACATTTAGGATTAACATATTACGTCAGACCATAAGAAAAAAACAAGCATTTATTTTTAACACAGAAATGTGGACTTAATGAAAAGAATGTCTGTTACGGGAACAAAATATTATTTTCAAAAGGTCCTTTTAATCTGTGAATCTCATCAGAACACATATTTTAATTTATTAGATATGACCGAAAGCACATATTTGCATCCATTCAGTTGGTGTGCTAAAATTTTAGTAGAAAATACAGCTGCATTATTACGATTATGCACAGAGTATGTATTGCTTTATCGAATTTGGATTAAAGCTTTATGCTAGTGGCCGTCTGGTCTGTCCTCTGCAGACCGGACGGCCCTGCAGAGGACAGTGAGGGGAGCTGAAAAGACCAGTGTGCTGGCCCTCACTTCCTCCACTAGAAACTGTTAAAAAACTGAAAAGCTCTTAAAATTATTGACCTTTGGTCATTGCAGTTATTTTTTCCTGTCGTCATTTTTTAAAGGGGAGGTATTATGCAAAATCAACTTTTTGGAGCTTTATAACATGTTATAATGGCGTTCCGTCATCAAACACATGCTTCAGAGTTGCTTTGACTCTTTCATACATGTTTAAGGAATCCTTGCATCTCCCGTGGCAACCATTCAGGGGTGCCTAAGTACTTGTTTATTTAATCAGTTGCCTAGCGGCAGTAGCAAATAGCGTTAGGCTGCGTTCACACTGCAACCTGAAGTGACCCAATTCAGATTTTTTGCTGTGGTTGTTCACACTTCCAAATATAAGCACCCTGTATAGTTCTCCAGTGTGAACTACAAACGACCTGAAAGTGTGGCAACAGAGGGCACAATAGCGTCACACACAGAGAGCACGCGTTCAGTGTTTGCGGAAGTAAACATGGACGCTAACGGTGGAGCATAGCTTATGATTTTAAAGTTGTTGTCCGACCGGAGCCAGCATATAAACAAAGTAATCCTCGTTATAGTTTTCCATGGTTGTTTTTCTTCCTGCTTGCACAGAATAGTGATGATTGTCGAGTATCAGTGACGTTCAGGTGGAATGAATGCGAACTGGATGTTAGGTCACATTTGTATCGGATACATATCGGATATCCAAAGTGGCCCGGGTCGCATTTGACAAGAATCCGACCTGTGTTGTTCAGACCGTCATGAAACAATCAGATACAAGTCGGATTATGTTTAAAAAAAACATCGGAATTGGGTCAGTTCAGGCTTCAGTGTGAACGCAGCCTTAGCCTGGTGGAACGGCACGGATGTTGAACTACGACACTCCTAAAATGGATATGACATCATGAAGCAGCGCTGTTGTGACGATGTGCTGAAGGCGGAGTGTCCGAAAGCGTAGCAGCGTCTTAAAGAGACAGAGGCCAATTTCACCGTGTCAGATACGGCTCCTATGGACAGTGACTTTTCTTATGTGTATATGTTTCCATATATGCAGCAGTAGTCACTTGGCTGTGCTGTATAATGACGCTCTGTCCTGGAAAATACACAATATAAAATAACACCTTTAATGATTTCTCCCCGGGTTGTACCCGTTTGGTATGAAAACAATAAAATGACAACAAATTAAAATTCCTGTTGGTGGTTTCGCCGCTAAGTCCACATAAAGAAAGATAATGATAATTAAATGCCTCTCCTCCCTTTAGTGGCTCATAGAAGCAGGATTAAGTGTCGCTAATGGGGACTGTGCCTCGCCATACATTCTCAAAGGATTCATATTCTCCTACAGGTGAGACGGTGTGCAGCCCAGAGATAGCTTTGTTAATAAAATAAAGTTAATTTTTTTGGGAGGGTTGGGGATGGGGGAGTTGGAGGGGGGGTTTAGTCTTTGTGATGACTCCGATTAACATTTAGGCCTCCTGAGAAAACTATCTCCAGGCTGGGAGCTGCCTGTGTAAAGCTGCAGAGAATATTAAAGTAATAAAGGTTGCCAGGTTGGGTTTCCTTATTGAGCAGGTGAAGATAACACAGCTGAGAAGCTCCATCCCTGGAGAGGCCGATGTTTAACTAAGCGCTGATGGATTCATAAACAAATGAGTGGTGCGCGGCAGACGGACCTGAATCACCCGGCGTATTTGTGGTCGTGGTTGTAAGGGGGAATGAATCTTCCCGTGCATTCACATGCAACCTTTAAAGATTTATAATTGCGGCGGTGATAAAACGAGCGATTTTTGACCTTTTGTAGGCGCCGAAGTCTTTTCCTGAAATGTTTCCTTCGGTATTTCTGGAATGTGTAAGGCGCTACCCCCTCCTGGCATCGTGACTGACAGGACACATGTTTACTCTGATCCTCGTCCTGCTGAGCGGTGCAGCTTTCCCCCCAGCCAGCACTTTTCCATATATCCCAGAATGGACTCACGGGGCTTACCTTACCCGCCTGCAGCCGGTCCCCTGACACCGCCTGGATCGTCTTCAGCTCAGCTTATCATATTCACGGCTGCTGCTTTCTTTTGTTTCATAAAGGCTGGCCTTATAATCTCTGGTCTCTCTGAAACGATGTCTTTCTGTTTTTGGTTGCCATGTTTTGTTTTGTGTTTTTTTTCTGTAATTTGTTGGAATTGTTTCAGTAGAATTATTCAGTTTTCTTCATCATAGTTTGAATGTAGTTTAAATAAAACAGATTTTTAGTATTTTCAGTAAGAATATTCAGAATTACATACAAATCCATCTGGTTGTTTTTGAATTTTGAATTTTGGTTTCTGCAAAGTGTTTGTTGCGCTGATTCCAGTTTCTCTTTAAGAACTACAATAGAAAAAAATTATACAAAAACTGTGTATAAGTTTTGTTTTTGTGCATTCTGGATTTTTTTGCTGTTGCAGTTTTTAGATTTGAAGAGAACAACACTGTTTGTATCAGTCCACTCAATGTTGCACAATTTCTGCTAAAGTCAGTCAACAGCTGTGTTTCCATTGACCATGTAGTTACGCAATTTGAAATTACGAGAACAAATTCACTTACTGGAAACATCGCAACTTAAAACGTTTTTGTGCTAAGATGAGGTGGTTTTTCAAAATTGGTGTAGTTTGGAAAACTGCAATGGAAACATTTTTTTCACATCACATGAGTCACATGATCAACAACTGGATGTTAGTGCTGGTGGAAAAGATGAAAACGACGACAGGAAGTAGTTCAAGGAAAATAATGACTGAACGCGTGAACAAGCTTATTCATGTCTGATTTTAATTACATTTCTTAGTTAATGGGAACACTTCAATTGCAAAATTGCGTGTTTTGTTCATATACATGAGCGGAAAAGTAAAGCTTTATGCACATTTGTAATGGAAACGCAGCTAATGTGACTTTTGGCAATGTCATTTTTTTTCAGTAGTTTTTGCCGTAATTCATGCCAATATTTTGGCTTCACAGAGGCATCGTCTAATTCTTACGGAAGATTTTCTAGGTTTATGCCGGAGACTGCACCTTTCTGGCTGTTATTTAATAGTTTTTTTGTGAAGTTATCTTCTATATCAGTAATCAATTAGCCAGCGGTCATAATCTTCTGTTTGACTGGCATCCGAAATCATGGATTTGATGTTTGGTAATGATTCTTAAAGTAAGGGAAGATATAACCTGAGTTGATTAATGCTGTGGATGATCTTCATAAAAAAAAGATAACCTAAGAAAATACAAAAAAAAACAACCCTTCAATGTGGCTGAATTTCTTAATTTAGCAGTGGGTTAAATTTCATCCACATTAATTTGAAAAACTCACTGGCAGCTATCACAAGAAACAAGAAGTTATCATGTTTAGAGGAATAGAACCGGGTTGGTTCACACAGCTTTTCCCCCATATTAATTAAATTATTTGGATATTGCCTTTTATTTATTCACATTTCAGAATTTGTTTGATGATCTGAAACATAAAAAACAACAAATAAGAAAAAACCTCTAAGAGGGAAAAACACGACTATAATAAAAACGCTGATTATTAAAAAAGGCTGCACTGGGTTAAGCCCGGCTCAGAGTGAACGTTGTGATCGTCCCGGGCCTGAAACCCGAGCGCGGCGCAGTGTCAGATATGGTTCTTGAATTAGTGTCTGCCAGTTTGTGAGTACACAGTGCAGGCACTCTGATGCTGCCTTCAATCATGTTCCTGCTTTGTGCCAGGAGATTTCTATTTTTAAGTCGCGTATATCTGTAGGTTGTCCATAACCTTTGGGATACTTCATGAGACACCAAAGACAAATTACGATTAATGATGATGAACAACAAAGCGGCTCAGTTATTGATACAATCTGTGTGTAACAGACATATTGCAAAGCACTGGATGAAGAGAAGCAGACTATCACAGAACCTTATAACTAAAAGCAATTTTTGAGAGTAAAGTAAGTCAAAGTACCCAACAAAACACCCCCACACACACACACACCCCCACACACACACACACTACCAGAAAGTATCTGTAGTGTCATTACATCCACTGAGAGAACAAGAAAAATTCAGTCCAGATTCCAGCTGGTGACCTACAGGACCAACAGGGTCTCAATGTTGCCTCTGGCGATATTAGATTTGAAACAGCAGCAAATCTGTCCTTAATAGCCTGCTTTATGTAGCCACAAAAAGTGTTGCCAACAAAGAAGGGAAGGAGAGGCATATATTAAGTGGCTTCTTTAAATTTTGTGGTGTGTTGCGATGACTTAAAGGTAATCATTGGAGAGTCTTCCTCCAGTCTCATATTAGCGACTGGTGTGATGCGAAAAATACTCCAAAATATTTGCAGATTTTTTCGTTCAGCACACATAAAATAATTTTGGAAGGAAAATAGGGCCTGGGAAGATGAAGTAGCAAGTTTAAGTGCTACTTGACACGTTATTGGCTGGCGTTTTCAAAGCAGCCAATCCAGCAGCCCTATTAATTTTCCTGGGCACTGATTGGCTGTAACCCAAAGAGCACTGTGGTAGTGCTAAGACATTTTCCACTGTGCAAATGAATACATCTTGAGATTTATTTGGTGTTTGTACTATTAAAATAAGCAGTTCTGAATGTTTCTATAGGTTGGTATCAAGAATTCAGGGTTTTTAACTTTTCACATCCAGCTGTTGTTCCCAACACAAACATTTAACTGTAATATTTGATACTAATAAAATCTAAGTACTAATAAAATCTAAAACAAGGCAAAACTACTAAGTAGCAGAAGAAAAAGCCAACGATGAAGCACATGAAGTAAAAACACAACAACAATAAACTAAAGCTAACTATAAGTAAGTGAAGTGTAAACAGTAATGTTGTAAACATCAGTATGGACCACCTGTGTCCAAACTTTGGCTTTGTGGGCCAAAGGAAAAAAGTATTGGTTATCATCTTTATATTATAAACTTAAGCAAAGTAATTTTTTTTGTTTGTTTGTAGTAAATGGAAAAAAAGATTCCTGATGCCTGAAGGGTCATTAATGGACAAAATGTATGGTTTCATTTTATCCATTAACTTTCAGAAGCAAAACTTGATCGATGTAAAAAAAAAAAAAACCCTCACAATTTTGCAATTGCTGTGTTTTCATTAAATAAGAAGCGCAATTTAAAATCACGCATGAATAAGTTCATTTAGGTGACGTCATGAGAAAACACGTGGCGCCATCGTCTTCCCTGTGGTTTGCGCCAGTGGCAGCGTCCGGTTGTTCATCATGTGATTGGTGTGATGCGAAAAAAGCGTTTGCGTCGCAAAATAAACCAATTTTGATATGGCAAAAAAAAAAGAAAAAAAAAAAAGAAAAATATCTCCTCCTAAAGGCAGGACTTTTTTTTTTTTTTTTTTAAATCAAAAAAGTTTTTTTTGTTTAATTGCCGTGTTTTCATTGAGCAAATTTATTTTCAAAATGTCAAATTGGTCAATGTAAACGCAGCTGCAGTGTTCGTTGTCTCAGCTTTGTACTGCAGTTGATTATGTTTCCATCCATGTCAGGAGACATAAATAAAACATTTGCTCTTGAGAACCGGACAGAGTCTGGTCTCGGTCAATATGGGTCACCGTTCCCATTTCGGCCGCCTCTCGCCACGGCGGCAGTCCGTGCGGCCCTTCCTGCCCGCGCAACTAATTCTGGCATCTGCATACGTTGATAAAGGTCAGTCCTGCTCCGTGGCACCTTCCTGCATGCACAGTGCAGCGGCTTTAAAATCACAAATCAATACAGCTCACAACGAACGGAGCCACGAATCCAAAGTGCTGCAGGAGGCGGGAGCGGCGCCGCACTTCCCTGCCCTCGTCTTTTTCATCTTCCGCAGACAAAAACGTTAAAAGCATATGAAAGCGCAACATGTTTTTGTAAATTTTTTAAAGCAGTCAGCTGATTTCAATGTGAGAATTTTGCTGCCGGCACTGGATGTCTGGCTAACGTACAAGTGAACAACTCTGAAGGCAGATGGAAGCAGGAAAGCTGAAGGAATGAATTCAAATCAGGTCTTTTTTTTCCATCATGGAAGTCTGTAAACCTCCATTCCTCCTCCTGCAATAATCTGCATATAAATATTATCTCTAATTAGATGGTATTTTGTATTTTCTGGACTATTTACAGTGCAAATACACATTTTAAATATTTAATACGGTGTTAAATAATTCTTCATTTGACATCTGTAGGTGATTTTTATTGTGATTATAAAATAATGCTGTTGTAGTACTTTGACTTGACCATTCCAAGGAAATTGTGTTTTCTTCAACATTTTCTAAATTTACAGGATGTAATTAATCTGCAGTACAAGGAATGTTTTCTCCTTGCGGCTCTCTCTGTCGTGAACATCGCTCTGGTCTCCTGTTGTTCTGGTGGATGAAGTCTTGAGTGCTGTTGTCAGAAAATGTGAGAAAACTTCTGCAGTTGCCTAGAATCTATTTTTGGAATTCTTTACGCTTCTTCTGAGAACAAACTTCTTTGGACATCTCCGCTGTTAGTTTTCCCACACAGTCTGTTTGACTGTCGGCTGATGTACTCCAGATAGTTTCAGAAGTGGCTTCGTTCCAGTCCTGAGTACTGAGTCTTTGTTGAATTATTTCACAATATCCGACCATATTTCTTCTAAAATGCCCGGAAAAAGCCTCATATGGATGTTCTCATCGACATCTAGGTCTTCGTTTTCTGAATGTTGCTGTGTTTAAAAACCAGACTAATATTTAGTAGAGGCAACAATAAAAGATATCCTTCCTTTTATGTAAGATTATTTTTGCTTGAAGTGCAAAGATTCACTGGGCTACATAGCTTCTATTTTTGAGGTCATAAAAAAGAAAGAGAGTCAGTAGATTTTTTTTAATGATTTGCTTAGATGGAAATCCAAAAGGTTGTTGTGAGGGGGGAGTAATGAGCTGAAGTTTTGTTTCTTGCTTTGATTAGGAGGACTGTAGACTCATCCTCTCTGCAGCCCTCCATCCCTGCAGCAGAGTGGCTCGTTCTCTGCTCCCTGAACAGATATTTGCTGTGATCTCACTCCAGTTTTCCTGTGTAGACTTTCCACACGTCCCACAGCGGCTCCTCTTCCCCTCCTCTCCTGTCGGAGCGCGGCGGGCCGGGCCGGGGCCGGTATGCTTTGCCTGCAGCACGGGGGACCTCCTTTAGGGAGGAACTTACTTTTCCAATAATATTCCCTGGGTGCTGCAGCAGAAAATGCGCCAGAATGCATCAGTAGTTTCCTCACCTTATCCCCACTTCACACACACCCCCACACACACACACACACTACATCCTGTCCCTCCACATCCACTCTCAACTGCCTGGAAGTGCAGAAGCAGGCGTGACCTCGGCATCAGCTGTTTGAAGGGAAATATGGCTGATCTGTGGTTTAAGTTGAAACGAAGGCGTTTCTGCAGCACCAGCAGGACTTCTGGAAGGATGTTTGTTGTGTTTATTTACAGCCAGGGTTCTCTACTTTAGCTTCAGCCTGGGACTCTAAAGATATTTTTACAACGAGGCAGAACATGGACAATTCTTCAACGTGGAAGAGGTGAAGCAAGTTGTGTGATTTCATGTGTAATTTGCAGACTCTTTATTTTAACTTTTTTGGGGGGGAGGGGGTTGTCATTTTTAAAAATAAATTCTTGCAATTGTTCATTCAAACTGGTTTATGTTTGTATCCCCATGCTAGTTTAACAGGATAAAGTTCTACCGGTGATGGATTTTAGAAATGCACAGATCGGAAACGTCAGGCCAATTTCTGACCACCGTTTTTTTGAAGGTTCTGGCCTCGTCTTTTTTACGTGGTTTGAAATTTCTATAGAAGAACAAGTAGCCAACGTTTTCTACACTCAGGATATTTTTGAAAAACTAAAATACAGCCAAATTAAAAAAAAAAAAAAAAACTGATCAAAATTTCTGAGATGTCTCTCTCTGCATCACTGAAAACACAGAAACGCATTAAAATCCTCCAAATTATCCGCCGGGTTTTTCTTTTTTATAAAAGTACAAATAAAAATTGGGTGCAGGATCAGATATTTTGTAACATGTCATTCCCATATGTACAACTGGGAAGGATATATTATTATTATTAATAATTGGACAAGTGACTTTTGCTTCCTCAGATTTCATTTTTGGAAAACCTCACTGTTACTAAAATCTGCTGGATCTTCTTCCATCAGTAACAACTTCCACACAGAATGGTATCGCCATCCATACCACCTGTCTGTGTATGTGCACGGCGCGTTCACTAACAGCAAAAAAGGTCGTATTTTTGGTGAAAGGTCAACTTCAGCCACCAGCTGCAGCTTCTCTAAATCAAGCTTTCTGAAAAGAACAGAACAGAGAATCTTTTCCTCCACGTTCGGGTCTTATTTTCTCTTCCGTCATCGGTCGGGACACACGCTCATTAACGAACGGAAGCCAATTGTAATTACATGGACGAATGGGTTTGACCGCATTATGGAAATTGCGATTCCTAATGAGGATTTTGTAACTCTGCATTGTGTTAATCTGGTAGAGGGGGAAACCCAACTTTGCTACTCAAAAATTGAGATTTCAGGTGGTCACGTGCAATCGGAGCGTCCTTTTGTCGGTGATATGATGAAAACACGATTGGTTATTCTGTAAATCTGAAGGCTCTATCGCTGACAGTTCATAAAGAGAGAGGGGGGAATTGGATGTGTTTGCCCGGCGCGGACGGAAACAGGAAGGATGCCGTGTTCTTGCTAATCCCTGTTATTAATGCTCAAGCGGACGATCGTGAATGTTTTTGTGCGAGCAGAGATGAAATCTCAGGATGATCACATTAACGTCAAACTTTGACCGCCGCCTGCCGATGTGCGTCTCCTTCACGGAGCGGCAAACGTCCTGAAACGGGCTGAGAAAGCGGAGGCCAACCAACTTCCTCCACACATCAGAGCGAAACTCTGAGACTGGTTCAAAGAGATCCACTCCTCGCCGCTTTTTCATTCCCTCCACTCGTTCCGTCAGACATCTGATCCCCTCCTCCACAGTTTAGCCTTTTCATCTAGTTTTCATTTTATTTTTTTATTCCTTTTGTTTCCCTGTGGATTTTGAGGTCTTTCCTGCCGAGTCGATGTTTCAGTTCCTCGTTTCATTCATGTGTTCTGAAGGTAGTCTCTTTGCTTTTCCTGCTCACAGATGAGACGTAGTTCTTTTTTGTAAACCGCGCTTTCACGAAACACACGATCACACTCACCGGCGTCTGTCTCCTCAGAAAGAAGCTGTTTGTTCCTCTGATTGTTCCTCTTCTTGACTTATATTTTCATCGCTTGTCGACTGCCTCATACCTTCCTTTTTTTCTTCTTCTTCTTCTTCTTCTTCTTTTTGTGGAGATGCTTTTATCATCTTCTGTTATGTGGCTTGCGCTCACTCTGTGATTTTACCAGTTTCCTTTGTCTGAGCTTGTCCCCAACTTTCCACCTACTCTAGTAGAAAAACTCAAAAGGTAGAAAACGTTTCACAACCAAATTCTAAAGGTTAAATTTTGTTTTAACAAATCAGCTACAAAGAGAACAAAAATAAGTTACTTAATTCTAAAAAGAAAATATAAATAAAGTGAGGAGAACTCATGCATTTCTTCCCCGTTTTGTCACATTACACCCTACAAATGCTGTTCTACTTGATCAACTTTATGCTCACAAACAACACTCGTCGTTGCCTTTTGCTGTACGTTTCAAGTTTTTCCAGAATAAAATGTTCTTGTCTGAGCTTGTGTTCAATTTTCTATTTACTGTAGTGGCAAAACTCAAACTTTACTGTAATTTTAGAGATTTTATGTGCGAGAGAAGCACAAAGAAAAGCAGAATTGTGAATTGGAAGGAAAAAGATGTGTAGGTTTTCTTCGTTTGACAAAAACAGGAAGTCCAAAAAAAAAAAAAACATCGTTCGTGTGAAGGAAAAAGCTAAGGTAAACTTTAAAGTGGTTGTTTGGGATTTATAAAGCAGCAAATAGTTGGATAGTCAGATGAAACCAAAACCACACATACAGCCTCCTGTGTAAAACATGGTGGTGTCTGCGTCATGCTGTGGGGATTAGCTTGAAAGAATATAATTGAAGCACTTTTGCTGAAACGAACCACTAGCCACTGCTGCATCAATGCAGATCCTTTGCAGCTGAGGTTTTTTTTTTTTTTGTCATTTGGGACAGAAAAGCTGGTTGGGAACATGTATGGTGGTAAATACTGGGGAAAAAAAACTTTTAGAGTGGTTCAGTCAAAGTTTGAACCAAAATTTTATTGAAAATCTGAGGCAAGTTGAAAACTGCTGTTCTTCATCTAATTGGACTGAGACTGAGTCATTCTGAAGAAAAATAAAATCTCTACACAGGGACCTGCAGCCGCAACTGAAACATAAACTCACTCCACACTTTTCAGACTCGTATCTGTAAAACAAAGATATTCAAATGAAATTTTCCTTCCCTTTCACAAACTTTGTCACGGCCCTCCAAATGGACTTAGAGTGAAACAGTTGGAGCTGTTTCAGGCTGAGTGAGCGGAGGCTTTTCAGAAGTCCTCCGTCTGGCCGCGCGCTCCGTTCTGGATGCGGGTGGCGTGCGGAAGAGCTGCAGAGAGTCAGTTTGGGCAACAGGCATGTCTGCGCTGCTCCTCTGGGGTCCAGAGATGGGTAAAGCTGTCATGTCGAGGGAGCTGCTGAAAGATGAAGAGGTTACGCTTTTGGGATCACAGTTCTGCAGAGGCCTGCGGGACCTGGCTTTCTTTACAACGCTCAGTATAATCTCCTGTAGCGTCCTCCCCTTTTATTTCCCTCTCTTCGTGCTCCCCAGCCATGTTGGGAACACACGCTGCTGGCTCCCTCCTGCCTGCTGCACCTTCGCCCCACCAATCTTTGCCCTCTTGCCCTCGGTTTTATCTCTCTGAGCCCATTTTCAGTGTTGGGCTTTTCAGCCTCGCTTCTGTTTTTCTGCACTTTTCTCCAGCTTTCTTTTTAATTTCAGCTTTAATTTATCTTCATGTGCATCTTTCTGATTCTTTTTCATTTCTTCTCACCATCGTATTTATTATTTATTCTCAGCAATATCTGCAGTCCCTTCATTTTGGCCTACTTCTGTCTCACCATCTGTTATTTTTTTTGTTTTTTTAAGAGCTGCTCAGGCCAGCTTCACTCTGAGTGTCAGTACAGCAGAGACGGGTGTTACAATGTTATAATCTGTATTCACTCGGTTAAAACACAATATTGTGGTATTTATGCAAAGAAACGTATAAGAAGATAACATTTCCTTGATTTGACAGAGAAAAGCTGCAATTATCATGCTGCTAAAATAGTGCTACATCTTGAGTTTTGTTTGTCTATTTATGGTTAGTTTGATCTGAAAATGTAGTAAAAAAAAAAAAACCAGCAGTGTCGTCTGTAAATTTGATGGATTGTGCTTTTCTTTTTTGCGTTTTTTTACATCGACGTTTCCAAACTGTTGCGTTCATCCTTTTGATACGTGATGGAAAACTTACAAGGAGCAGCCTTCTTTCAGCCAGCTGGCCGGCAGTCTGCAGCAACAACCAGAACTCTGAATTACTCTATGCTTCTCATACTAACATCGTTTGCTTTTGTGTGTGTAACGTGACTCCAGATTTTTAAATTATTTTTTCTCATGGCACTTATCTGAAACATAATGAAAGAAAATGCAGCTCGGGAAGCAGAAATGGTCTCTAAAGCAGAATCTGTTAGGAATAACGATCTGGAATCCTGCTTTTTTGATATATATGTGTGTGTGTGTGTGTGTAAAAGAACGTTAGCAAAATGTAGATTTGAAGCTATGTCCTTTGATTTGCAGCTAAATATCTTAATTGTAGTTGAAATCATGGGTTAAAATTTTCTTTAATCCCCACGTCTCTTTTTCTGTTTAAGTTATTCAGTAGTAAAATAAGAGAAGATAATCCTGCTGATGTGTACCATGTCGGGGATACAGTTCAAGCTGTTCTCAGCCGTCTTATTGGCTGGTTATTTATAGCAAACAACCTTCAGGTTTCGTGTTAAAGGAAATAAGTAGGAAGTTATTCCTGGATGCAAGCTCCCCTCGCATCCCAAAAAAAAAACAAAAACAGAAGCCATTTGGCTTCCTGCAACATTCGTGGCATCTGTCATGTTAGATTTCATCCACCTCTGTGCAGCAGCTCTTTAACATGCCACCAGCTGAAGCAGCAACAGGGAGGAGGTGGAGGGTGGAGGGGAAGCGGTGGTGAAATGAAACATGCAGGGAGCCAGAGGAGATGGAGACAGATAAAGAGGGAGGGAGAGACAGGCGAGGAGAGGGAGGACGAGCCGGCATCAGAGGGAACAAGGTGCAGAAAGATAATAACGGAGACATGAAATGGAAAGCAGAGAGAAGGAGGAAGTGTGGAACGTGTTTGACAAAAAAATGAAAGAAAGAAAAGGGAGAGGGGAAAAACAGCACCTGGGGCAGACAGGAGGAAATGAGAGGAAAAGACAGGGACAGGCAGGATGAGGGGATGGAGGAGAGAAAATGAGCGCTGAGCCCCCAGATTTCTTTCGCAGCGTCTCTTGGCAGATTTGATGAGGCCTGACCAGGTGTGGGAAAGAAGGAGAAGGAGGAGAAGATGACGACGCCCAGTTACTGTAAATGGAGCTAACTTTCATCACGACGAGTGTCGATTGTTTCGGCCAGATGTGTGAAAAGCAGCAGCACCGGAGGAGGCCAGACAGGAAAGTCCAGATCTTGATGTGGGATCGACGTTCGGCCGATCGCACGTCTGGAAAAGTCGCGGTCCAGTTTCCTCCTCGTCACAACGACACTCCGCTTGTTATCCATTCAGCACCAATCCAGCCGCGCGCAGACACACACCCAGCAACGGGTGGAGGACGGTCGGGTTTTTAATTGATACATAGAAACCACATCCTGACAGAAGGGAGCATTTAGCTTTCAGGTACATCATGGTAGTTGCTATAGCTACAGTGCCAGTACAGTACAGCCACATGCTTTAGCTTTCCTGTGTTTTATCTACAAAAAGTAGTTGAAGGAAAAAGGTTTTACAATGGCTTTCATTAATAAAAACCTGAAAAGTGTGGCGGCATGCATTTATTTTAGCTTTCCTTACTTGGATATGCTAAGCTAAAGTCTTTGCTTTCTACTTAAGCGTCCAACTTAATCTCAGTAGATCCATTCAATAAATTAGGATATTAATGAAAAGTTCATTTATGTCAGTAACTTCATCACCATGTGGAACACATTATATTGATTATTTAGACAAAAGCTGATATCTTAACGCCTTTATTTCTCATAATTATGATGATTTTCTAACAGTTAATGAGAGCGTGACATTTAAAACGGTCTAAAATTTATACTTTATATTGTGCGTTCTTGTTTAGTTTTCTCCATGCTGTATGTACTGTAGGCTTATTGAACGCGCCAAAGAAGCCCGAGCCCAACCTGGCCCAAATTTCAGGTCTGGTCCGGTTCATAATCCAGCTCAACTCTACCTTCCAGAAGGTCACTTAACCCCTAACATTACAGCCTGGAATTTAATGAAATGGTTTAGATCAAGATGTATTAAGATGGCCAAGTCAAAGACCGGTCCGAAATCCAACTGAGGATCTATGTCAAGACTCAAAAATTGTTGTCCATATATTTTGTACATTTCCAAATACTTTTGTGGTAATGGGTAGTTCTACATACCCCACATGCCTCGAGGGGTATGTGGATTCACGCCACACTTTTCAGATTTGAAGCTGTAAAAGATGAACACCTTCGTCATTTTAAGTTGATCTACAACGGAAAATCCTGATAAAAACATGAAAGTTTGCAGTTATAATGGAAGTAAATATAGAGAAGCTGCAGAGGCATGGATACTTCGGAAAGGCAAAGCGCCTCAAAGATGTGACAGCGCCTGACGTTTCACAAAACGCCCTTCATTTCTTAACTTTTTCAGTGGAAAACACTTTTTTAGACATGCCACCACCGTAATAAGAAACCTGCTGAGAGGAAACGGTGTTCAGGTGCGCCACCTGTCCACATGCTCCTAAAACAGACGTTGTGAGGCTGACATTTAGCATTCGCGGCGTGTCACTGTTCTGCGAGAATATTAATTTGCGCCACAAGTGGCTCCAGCGGGAAACGCTTGCTCTACACTTCCTATTGAACTGTACAGCTCCGTACCACAGCGGATGTCAGAAGGAGCCAAGTCTTTGAAACCAGAAATACACAGGCATCGTGTTATTTCTTCTTCTCATTGTCAGAAAGCTGGTAAAAAGAGAGGCGGCGAGGCTTTAGACGGGCCTAATTAAAACTTTCAAAGCTTTGAGTTCTCTTTGATCTCTGAACACACTCCTGGATGATGAGCTTTGGTGTTGTGCTTCTCCCTCTGCGGTGCTGTCCTGTAACCCACCAGTTCCTCTTGCTTAAGCCTTTCTTTCTCCCCAGTTGTCATTTCCGTCAAAAAAAGAAAAAGGTTCATTTAGCTGTTTCACAGGCATGCATCATTCTGCTGATGTCAGTTCATCTCTAGTTAGTCTCACTGTGCTATTTCAAAGTTGTCTTGCTTATGTTTGTGGGTGTGCTCTTGGGCAAACGGGTATTGGTAAGACTTTATTACTTTCGTTTTTAGAGCATAGTAATTCAACTACCTAATCACCTAGATAGACTATGACACGTAGACTAACACAGCTTAATGCTGCGTTCACACTGAACACATTTTGAGCATAAGGCGCATCTGGTTTACATTCAAAGTCTATGCAGATGCAAGTCAAAATTACTTTAGACGAGCTATTTTCTGTTGCCAGTCTCTTTGTACAATGCCAGATGAAATCGTGAGAGTGGCACCAAAATATTATGTAGTGAAAGCTTCTGCAATCATAAACGGAGGCTCAGATGTCTTTGCTGAACATTTTGTGTTCAGTTTCTATTGAACAAACAACGATGACAGCTGATAACTGCACAATGCGCAAGTGGCGCGTTGGAGCCTCCTGCCTTTTTTCCTATCCCGGTTATTTTGAACAATGGCAGATGAAATATGAAGTGTGTAGGCTTTATTTACTGAAATCAACTAAATGAGCCGTCGGGTGCGCAGATAATTCGGAGGTGTTGTGAGTTTCGTGAGTTTTGCAAGCTAGTCGGGCGCTAGCTTGTGAAACTACCCTCGACGCTAATAGCACTTGCGCCCAGTTTGACCGGTGCGCTATCCGGCATCGGTGCCTGCATTTCCTGGCAGTACACCGACTACAGAGCACTACGTCACATGGAGTCTCTCTGATTGGTTGATGCTCCATGTCCAGTGGAAAACGTCGGACGTGCGTCAAACGCTCGAAATGTTTCAATCACGCAGCGCCAAACGTGCCTCGACGCGGCCTTGATGCGCCTCCACATGCACTTTGAATATAAACCATATGCTCAAATCGATATGGTGTGAAGACAGAATTATATTGTGCGTTTACATTTGATCGAATCTTTTCTGGATTTATTAGGCTTACTAAATGCAGAGAAGCCTGACCCAATCCAAATTTTGGTTCAAGTTCTGATAAGGCTTGGAGCATCAATCTAACCTACTGCCAGTACCACATGGTACCATCGCAGGAGACCCAGAACATGATATAGGGACTGAAGTCCTCCTTGTCCGTATCCTCTTCGCGAGGCTAACAGGAAGTAAAAGCAATTAAATCATTTTACAGATTTTAGATTCCATATCTCTTGCAAATATTGTTAATCTGTGGTATTTTTACTAAAGGCTATCATACTGTGATCATGTCATACTG
The DNA here is from genome assembly GCA_903066815.1 of Brachyrhaphis roseni. Classification (NCBI taxonomy): domain Eukaryota; kingdom Metazoa; phylum Chordata; class Actinopteri; order Cyprinodontiformes; family Poeciliidae; genus Brachyrhaphis; species Brachyrhaphis roseni. The sequence goes on along the minus strand of CAEFZY010019593.1, from coordinate 120,768 downwards.
GCCTGTGCTGAAGTAGCTGAAATAAGGCCATAAAGCTTTAAGACTTGAAAGGCTTATTAAAGCTCTAATTTTCACAAATTTCATCCAGATTGATTATTATAATTATAAGTCAGCAAAACATTAGCAATTTTAGGGTGCAGAATAATTTACTTCCAAACCACAAAATGAACTCAAAGTCTGCTTAGGAGCAGACCATTACCCTCAGGAGGTAATGGTACTAATTCCTTTTCTCTGATTAATTTGTAGGCTCCTAGTTTTGTATTTTTAAAAAAACACACAACAAAATTATGTTTTGAAGTGCAGGAAATGTGTCTGTGAAACATTTTTAACTGTAATCTCAAACTGAAATGCAAATTTCCGTCCTGGAAGTCAACAAAGAGATGCAAACACGTCTCCGTCCTACATCGCTTGCTGGTAGAAGAACGCGAGTGTCGGTCCCCAGAGATATTCAAAACACCTCGTTCTGCGAGAACCGCATCGTCTGTCATCCAACCGCTTGAGCAAATCGCTCCTTTGACTGCTAATTGAGCAATTAGTGCAATGTCATTCGCTCAAAATTACCCGTTGTAATCCCAAATTAGGTGTTCTTTTTCCCTTTGTTTTTTTTTTTCTTTCTCCTTCTCCACATCCTCGGTTTGAAATCTTTTGGTACCTCGTTTAAAATTACAACCGAGCCACTTCTGATAAGGTAATTTGCGAGCAAGATAAAGGGAGACGGCATTTGATCTCGAAATGTTTGAAGTTCAGACTGTTTCAAAGTGAGCGCAGATTAAAGATGGAGTTCAAATCTGTGCATGAGCAGGGGTGTGTGTGTGTGTGTCTGTGTGTAACAGGGAGAGGGAAGGGAGGCAGCTGAGGTGGAGTTGCTGCTCTGCTGATGGGCCCTGGTTAAACACGGGATGTGGCGTCTGCAGGGAAGCGGCGCCGAGCGCGGCAGACCCGGCTAATGAGAATCTGTTGCTTGTCATCTCTGGCCAGGGCCATCTCATCAGAATGTCGATAAGAGAAAAAGAGAAGTATAGAGTTTCTGTTGCCGGCAGACGAGCGCCGCAGTGACTGAGGCACTCGGAGAGCGGAGCAAACGCGGCGCCTCAAAGGAAGGAAAGAGGGGAGGGAAACGTCGGAGGAGAGGGCGATATAGATTGATGAAGGATTGTTCGCTTGAAATGAGATTTCATAAGAAGCTGTAGATTTTCTCCCTCCAGCTGCAGGTATGAAACAGAGTTGTGTCACAAAAGCAGTAAGACGACACCCACTCAAACACACACGAACTCCGGTGCTTAACACGCAGCACCCAGCTTTGGTGGAGGTGGCAACTTACACATGAACTAGCTGCTGGTTTTACAGTCTGTAAGTTTTAGAAGAACAACTGCAGCTAAAGATATGACGACTTATGAAGCGATAACTGGAGCTTCACTTTTACGACTGAGTTTAAACCATAATTTACGTCCGGATTTTGGATTAAAGTGACTGACGTCTTCACAAGTCATACTTCCCAAGTCCAAGTCAAGCCTCTAATTTCTAATAACTTAAAATACATATTTTCATACCATGTAGTCTGCTTGTTACGGTGTGACTATATATCCAGATCTCGAGACTGGGTGACAAACGAATTCAGTTGATAGGAAGGAGGCAAGATTTTGGGTCTGCTGCTTTTATTATTTCCGCCACTGTTTGTTCAATGAAAGCATCAATAAATATCAATTTAGTGAGGCAAATCACACTAAAGAAACGCGTTACAAACTGTTTTTCAAGAGTAGTACTTGTGATTGTGTGGCTGTAACTGCTAAGACATGACTACCTGAAAAAGAAGTAATAAATCATTCTTATAGTCACAAAATCTAGGAATAAAATTTTAAGTCTATATCTCCTATCTGGTTCAGTGTAGATGAGTTCTAACAACCAGAGCTATTTAGCTCCTCCCACTGGCTTTGATTTGATAAGTGTGTTGGAAAAAAAAAATTAGCTCATACCATCTGGCAATAACATAAGCCCAAATCAGTCAGTCAGTCAGACATTTACTAATTACAATTTTTTTGTGCATTTCTTCCCAGGTTTTTTTATTTAATCCCTCAACAATTTATTTACTTAATGACTATTGGCACATTTGGACTTCCATAACTTATAGTTATAACAAAGAGAGATCTGTCCTTGGATCTGCTCCCATCCTTTTGGGCGCTGCTAAGTTGCCACGCTCGTCTTTAGACTCCTAGTCTTCGCCTTCCAGCCAAAAATAAATAAATAAATAAATAAATGCAGGGATCGGCCTTTGATGAATGTCTGGTTCATAACAGCGATGTGACTAAGGGTTGAGGGTGTGTGGGTGGCGGTGGGGGGGACTAATGGCTTAATCATTCTATAATGGATGGGGGACATCATTCAGGCTCCGATTAGTGCAGGTGTTTGCCACCCTAAGAATACTCAGACTGATGAATCTCACTGTCAGCGCCCAAAGTGATGGTGTGGTTTCCTCTGGATGTGAGCAGCCCACACAAGTTTGTTTTTTTAAAGTGTCACCGATTCACTTTCAGGGTTTGTTTTCGGCAGGATTTGCCTCATGCATTATTCATGTCGACTTCCTGGAAACTCTTGCCAAGACTTGCAATTAACACTTATTCACATTATTAATTCTCCATTTCGTTGTTGACATGGAGAATTGTTTTTTACAAAGCCAAAGATTACATCTTTTAGCTGATCTGCATTAATTCTCACTTTAATCTGAAAAGCCTTGCTTTCTTGAAAGTGACGCTTTTGTTAACCGTCTGCTTTACATTAGCTTGAGATGAGGTTGACCTTTTTTTTATTTTTATTTAATTTTTTTAAAGGGATCTGCCATTCTGTGGGTTTAAAATTGGGTTTTTAAAATAGCTGTAGTAAGTTTACAACCTCCTGTAGAAAACTGAATAAGGCTTGCACAAAGTGCAATTTACAGTTCATTTAAATTCTGGGTTTTATTGCGGCCTGTATTGACATGTTAATGCATTTTAAAACTGGAGGACATTCAGAAAGAGTAAATAAAGCCTTTATCAGTTTTTGTTTTTCATCCTCGCAAGGATTTTAACAAATATATGTATATCTTTAATCTGGAATGAAATCAAATCCAAATAGAGAAAATATACATTTTATTACATTTTGTCTTTTCTGAACAGGGGTTAGAAATGCATCTTTGTTCAGTCTCTTTGCAAAACTATTTATACACTCAAACTATCATCTTTTTTTTATTATTTTATTTTAGAATTTTAAAGAAGTTTGTGATTGCAAAGTGGAAAAATCTTTGAAGAAAAAGAGGTAGTCAGTAATTGTTTTCAAAAACTGGAACATGTACGGTTAATTGAGCTCCATAACCTCAATCAAGAAATCAAAGTATCAAGTAAAGTGTAATTTGGTTTATTTAGTGAATTTAAATCATAAAAGCTGACTGGTTTGTAGAAATAAATACATAAAAGTACCTTGCAAAAGTTTATATCTTGAGGTTTTAGTTTGCTTTCTGAGTGTACGGCTGGGTTTATACCCATTTTACCCGTTAAGTGATTTTGTTTACATTGCACTTGATTCTCTTCAGCAATATCAAGAAATACAAGTGCACACCACACTTTTCAGATTTTTTTTTCCATTTAAAACATTTTTTTCTTCAACCACACAACTGTGTGGTACTCTCGTCTAAAAAAACTTATCACAAATAGGACATTAAAGTGTGTGATTTTTATGTAAAAAAAAAAAATGAGACCACAGTTCATGCTTTTCCAAGTTTAAGATGAAAAATAATTACACATTTATACATGATTTTTTTAAATGGCTTGCGTTCAAAGACAATAAATCCTCACTTCTCACTGAATCGGTTTCCAAAATATTATCAATGATTTATCCCCACCTCCCTTTATTTTTTCAGCATTTTGCAAAATGTGGTTCTGCATTAAAAAAAGATGCAGTGCATCAAGGATCTTTCATCTGTCTTAACACCCACTCTCTCTTCATCTTTTCCACTCAAGACAAAAAAAACAAACAAAAAAAAAACAAAAGAGAGAGAGACTAAAATAATCATGTAGAGGCTCACAGTCAGTTCTCGCGGGGCCTTCGAGTTGTTTTGGATGAATGGAAAATGGAACTCCACTAAAGTGCGCTCCGTCTGAGAGTCCAGGCTTTGAACAAGGCTGTAATTGGAGAGCTTGACAAAGAGGAGAAAAGAAAACGGAGAGCTGGAGGGACTCTCTGGTCTCCTAATTCGACTCGGGGACACGTTGGTTTGACAGACTGGGAGGGAGAAACAAGACCTGCTGGGTTTTTTTTTGGTTAGTTTTTTTTTAACCAAGTTTTTGTTCTGCAGCTGTGTATGTGATCTAAACACGGATGTTTCTGTTACTTTAGCCACTGCAGTGTTTTGAATAGCAGCAGAAACTGCAAGCTGTAGGAATGAAATGATAAGCATTGTAAAACTGTTGCAAAGATCCTTTCATAGACAGGAAGCTGCTCTGTTCAGTATGTGAGAATGTCGCTGGGACTCAATTCTAGGTTTTATTGGAGGCAAAATGCTTGTAGAATATAGAATAGTATAGAAATAGTTTGTTTTTTTTGCCCAAATGGAATAAAACCCTTTTTTCACATGATCAACAACTAGAAGAAGGCGACAGGAAGTAGCTGGATGATGATGGCGCAGCGTGTTTTTAATGACTTATTGCGTGAACGAGCTTGATTGTGTTTCTTATTTCACGGAAACATCACAATGGCGAAATTGTGTTTTTTGTTTTGTTTTTAAAAAAAACAACTAATTTTTTGATAAAATTTTGCACTAGGATGATGCAAATTATTATTATTTTTTGACTGTATCGAAATTGGTTTATTTTGCAAAACTGCCATGGAAATGCTTTTCTCACAACACAGGAGTCACGTACCAACAACCAGACATTACTACTGGCCCAAACCACGAAGAAGAAGTCGACAGAAAGTAGTTTGAGAATCGTGGCGAGGCATGTTTTTATCACATGAAGAAACTTCTTCATGTGTGATTCGTTAAAATTCCATTTCGTATGTAATGGAAACACCAAAATTGCAAAATTGTGGGGGTTTTCTTCCCCGACTTCGGTACATGTTTAAATGCCTGAATGTGTTTGGACATTTGCATGCTTGAGTGAGTAGCCATACTAAACGACTCTACAATCTGCAGATGTCCCTGCGCTCCAGTCCCTGAGGTTATAGAGTTACGGGGCTATCTATAGTCGCCCGCTGACCAAATGCGGATGAGCTCTCACAGTCTGAATCAGAGACGGTGGAAAGGTCTCTCATTTCTTCAAACTCTCGTCTGCATTAATGCCTGGACTTAATCATATCACCCAAAGGTGCATTATTCATTCTGTAGTACGCTAATAGGAATCAGTGAGCGAGAAGTGGTCCGAGCGCTCAACGAGAACCTTGATACGTAGTTGGCGAGGTTAGATCACGCGTAGACACGGGCCGGTAAGAGGTTCTCACGTCATGGTAACCTCGCTCTTCATTTCATCATCATCATCCTGCTCTGCTGCATATTTAATTCTACAAATGTAATTCTTTGAAACATATTAATTAATGCTTTTCCAAGAAGATGATTTTATGAAAGTTAAAGTGATATGTGTCTATGTCATGAGGACTAAAGGGAACCTAATCTGGTGCTAGCGAGTCTTACCCTACTGACGACATCATTATTAATAACTAGAACATTTGTTTATTTCTAATCTAAAGCACCGACTTAAGCAAAACATAACACTAAATAGCTGCTCAATTTAGCTCTAGTTAATGCTTATTATTGCACAGAATATGATTCCTTTTTGTAGTTCTGGTCTCTATAAAGTACAACAAGCTAACGCTGGCTGTTCAGGTGGCAGCCTGCAGTTGACTGCTTGATAATTGTGGTCATTGTTGTAAGAGTAGTAAGTGATGCTCCTTTATTTTGCATGCCATGACTCTCCTGCTGCACTCTTATACCAAACAAACTGAGACAAATCAGACAAATCAGTCTCTGCAACGATCATTCTTTCAGACCTAAATCTAGTTTAGGAAAACTGGCAAAACCTGAGAATTTCCATCCAATCTGGTAGACCTGCAGCTATTCTGCAAAGAAGAATGACGGAAATTTGAGTTTCTAGATGAGCGTAACCGGTACCCCAAAAAGAAAAAAAGCTGGTTGTGCAAAAATATTAATTCAGTAAGGCTGGACACAAAAGCATGCCACACTATTTACTTCTAAATTCATTCAATACTTTTGAAAACGATGAGTCATATGTTACATTGTGTGGATCTGTGTGAAGCTTTGACTGGGTTTATGAAAGTCTTTTTTTTTCCCAGTTTCAGACAACAACTGATCTCCTAAAGCACATTTGAAAGCGGTTATTAAACTCTTCCTTTTCTCTTTCCTTCCATAAATTTAGGCTGTTTTCCACACAGTCAGGTCTCTGGAGGACCTGACGGCAGCAGCTCAGCAGTTGTTGCTAGGGAATCTGTGTTTTGTATGTGTGTGTAAATATAGTCTCTCTGTGAGAGTGTGTGTGTGAGAGAGACAAAAGACAGAACGCGAGAACACCAGCAGCGCATTTATCAGTAATAATTGGGGAAATTTACTTTGGTTTTCTTTCTCTCATAACTGACTAGTTGGCATTTGTATAAATTGATGATTTATCCAGGTTATAAAAAAGAAGATAATTTTAGGTCTCTGCTCTTTTGTCACAAACGTCATCCGGACGGATTGGCGCGTTGCCAGTAATCAAACCCCTTCACCTGGCGCCCGTATTCCCCCGGCGCCCCACATGAGGGGGTTACTGACTGTTGCCATCTTCTATTCTGCCCTGAACTTGCAGAGGCCTCGCCCACAGAGTAGATTTATGAATAAGCAGGACAAACAAACTTAGCAGAACAATTCTGTGAAGGCTTGAAGGGATGAATTAGAATGAAAAAGGGATTTAAAGAAAAAAGGAGGAGAGGAAAAAAGAAGCTAAAGCGGAAAAGTCAGAGGAGCACAGAGGCTCCGATCCATCCCTCCAGGAAGTCATGCCGCTTTCTCCTCTCCTTTCTGAGGAGGCTGCGTCGCCATGGCAACCGCGCCGGGATCTGCACCCACCGCACCGGCTCGGCCCCTACATGCGCATGCATGAACGTGTTTCGTGCAATTGTCTCATCGCCGCTGCAATGGTGCTTCCTCCATCACAGATGTGTGTGAGTGCGTGTTGTTTTACGAGCATCGAGTGCTGTACGCATGCGTGTGCAGGGGGAAAGAAAGCGCACACACACTTTCTCTCTGCCACGCACACACACACAGACAGAGCCTCGCATTTGCAGTTTGTACTGCAGGCTTTATTTTTAGCACGTGGCACTTATATAATCGGGGTGACACTGGGGGGAAATAAAAAAGAAGGAGAAAAACATCGCCAGGATTTTCTTTCGCCTCTGTCTGCCACTTTTACTTTCTGTTTTTCCTCCCATCTCCTCCTGATGCGTTTTGTTGTTTCTCTACAGCATCTTTTTTTCTATCTCTCTCCCCTTTTTTGTTGATCTGCTTCTCCTCTGTTTGCTTTCGTTACACATTTGACTTCATTTCATCTCTCTTTTGGGGCTCCTCTGCCTGTTTCCCCTCACACACACACACACACACACACACATCTGTCTCCCTCGCTTCTAGCCTTATAGCAGCAGATAAAAGAATCGCAAGGAGACGAAAAGGCACAGAGTAAAATAAATAAATAAATAAAATGCTGAAGTAAAGGGGGGAGAAATTTTTAGTAGGGGGGAAAAAAACTGGTGGGAGTAAGGACAACGCCAAGATGAATATAGTTATAAATACAACAGCAGACACTGAAGGAGGAAGCAGGCAGCCTCATTCCTACACTCTCTTGTCTGCGGCCCTTTCCCTTTCTCGTCGGCATCCACGTTAGTCGGCGTCCATATTCCTTAAGGTAATTTGAAAATAGATGACATTTCAAGATTCATTAGGGGGTTTAGTGCAGAAGGGGCTCGCGTGATGCTGCCAAGGTGATGGGAATAGCCCTCTTCAGCCTGCCTCGCGTTACTTTGAACAAATCCTAGCTTTGCTCATAAAGTGCCTCTCGGTGGGCTGACGTCATGGCTTACTTTGGAAGTGGCTGACATTTACTGCAGAGCCTCAGCGGCGTGTTTGATGTGATCAAGTGCCGCCGAGTTGAATGGCACGTCTGAGGAGTCATCAGAAAAGTGAAGGTATCTGCTCAATGTGCGTCCTACAACTTACTTCGTCTCCGAGGGAAAACTGCTAACGCTGTGATCTACGGCTGCTTCCGCTTGGCACATGGCTGCGGATCCAGCACGGTGAAAGTTGGACGCTTCGAGAAATTATAAGCGCTTAATGTCTACCGTGAATTTAGTCAACTGTGATCAGGGTCCCTGTTCCTGCGCGTAGCATGATGGGTATTTACTCAGGGTATCTACAGGTTTGAGCAAGTCAAATTTAAAACTTTTTAAGACCTTTTTTAATGCCACCTTGAATAAAATTCAAGACATAAAAGACAATTTATATAGGGGACTATTTATTGCAAAAAAACTCCCCAGCGAAGCTGAAAACTTTTTTCTTTTTTGTACAGAAAGCAGGTAGCTTCACATGGGTTGGCAACAGAAGTGAACCAGTGGCAAAAACAAATGTTGGGCAACTGGTGATAAATTTACACTTACCCAAACAGAAGCAGAAAAGCTAGCTAGCAAGTTAGAAAGGGTATACTAGCAGCTAGTTAGTTAAAACACAATGAAGAGGTTTTTTGTATGGGACTCAAACTTTCGCCAGACAAAACAGTACCTAGAGAAAAAAAAAAAACTACACATAAATCCCTACCATGACAAAATCTAACTATTTAAAGCCAAATTACAATTTGATTTAATTTATATGCATGAATTGAAAGCTTTTGTGGACACCCTGTTGTTAGACGTTAGTTTTCCACAATATTTAGGTCAATATGAAGGTAAAAGTTTGGTGTCACCTTCCCCCATATTTTTCCTGTGTACTCTAGATGTCATGTTTCAAACTGCAGACAGGACTTCCTGTGGCAGCTCTGAGGCAGGCATGAACAAATCACGGTGGAGCTTGTATTACAGATGGAGGCGGTGGAGAGATGACTGTTGTTGGAACAGCTTTTTGGTAATAACAACCCTGCTGGAGACTTTGTTGCGATGTTATTTCCTCAACTTCTGTCACGGCGTAAAATGAGGTTTGATGTTTATGAGTCGAGAGAAACGGACGCTTACTGCACATCACTGAATGCTGCTCCTCACTGTTATTTGGCCATAGCGGGATGTAGAGGTGTCTTTCTGCACAGACAAATTTAACATTCAGACAACATTCAGTCGTGATCATGTCTTCTTAAGGGATTTTTGTGTCATTTCCAGTTCTTGATGCAGCGCCACCACAGGTGGGGGGGAGAACAGGTTTCTCAAGGGGTTTGGTTCGGTTGACACAGTGCAGTGTGAAAACTAACCACACCACCTGAAAATGTAACAAATGCTGCAATTTTAGAACCCAATCGAACCGAGTCTGCCAGGTGTGAAAACATCCTAAAGCAATGAACCACTGCTTGATTCCCACGTTGCATTGGACACTGCATGTCAGCTGACTGAAACACGGTTACTAGGGAACGTAAAGAAAGCTTGTCCATTTGCTTACCACCGCTCATACAAAGGACAAATAAAGCAACGAGTATGTTGGAATCACATAAAAACTCAAAATACCTCTTAGTAAAAATTGAAGCATCACATAAAAAAAGAAGAAAATGTTAAAATGCAATTACAAAAAAAATGAAAAGCAAAAGAACCAATAAAGCTTTATGGGTGAAGCTGGACGAAACAGTAATGTGCTCAGTGTTGATTTAAAGCAGCCAACAGTTTCGGCACATCTCAGGTTTACAGATAGCTGGTTTCAGAGCTGCAGAGCACAGAAGCGATGAATCCTGCCTCCCCTTGTTTATCTCCTGAGAACACTAAATGAGCAGCTCTCAGATGACCTGAGGGGCTTACATGGTTGATAGCTGACCAGCAGCTCTGAAATGTCTGGAGGTCCAGGACTATTCAGCGCCTTACAGACCATCAAGATTTAAAATTGTGTCCTTTCACAAACAGGGAGCCAGTGCTGTGATTTATCGACTGGTGCGATATTTTGGTCGATGCAGAGTATTTTGGACACTCTGATTCAGTGGAGTTTAATCGGTGGGTGACAATAATTTAAAGTTTTATGCCATCAGTAGAGATTATTGTAATACTCTAGATCAGAAAGATATTAAACTGAAGTGATCCGAGGATAGATCCTTCAGGAATACCACATGTAATCTTTATTTGCACAGATTTCCAATTACCAAATGACACAAAGCACTCCTGGCCCGCTTAAAAAAAAAAGGGAAGTTCTACACTCTGCTAATTTAAAACAAATACAAATTTGGCTGTCTTGAAGTATTTAAGTGGAAAATAAAGGAACTCAACCCATAACAGTTAACATAAGTTAAGTGATAAAGTTACAGCTGGCAAGTGACCTATCGGTCAAGCAGAGGGGAAAAGCTACGTGAGCAGATAGCCTGACTAATCTGCAAATACCAGCTTGTAGAAACTCGTGTTACTTCATAAAAAAACAGAAAATCAAAGATTGAAAACCAGCACTTACTGGTGGAGCCTCTTGGTCGAAACAAGAGAAATACCCAAGCTTCCTTGTGAATGTAGTCTTCAGTCAGTTTGGTAACACTTGGTTGCTTCTCATCACAATCAACGCCGTTGCTCTATGGACATATGTACGAGTTGATTTGATTATGGTGGGTAGTTTTGTATGTTTTTCAACTCTGTCATTTGTTTTGCTTAAATGTGCATTTACTAATTCACAATAATTGAAACAGAAATATTTAAAGTTTGCAGTTCACCACCCAAAGAATGTGCTCTTAATTCACAGCACCAGCATATAATGGCACATGTTCACTCAATAGTTTTTTTCAAATGAAAGTCTATTCAATTTCAGTCAATTAATTCACCTCTTCTTTGCCAGTTTCTGTTTCCATTTAATTATGCAGGAAGTTCTCTTCCTGCATGTATATATTGTATTTTGATATGGCAAAATTATCAACAAAGCTGCGCATATTGTCCTGTTTTCTTGCTTTGACTGAAAAGCAGTCTGTTCAGGATGTTTTTAATCCAAACGTTGGTGTTCCTTCGAACGTGCAGGAGTACGAACGCTAAGTACTAACAAACCCACGTTGAAGAAACATCTCAGCACCATCTATGGTGTTAGAACTGGCGTGAACTTTCAGTTTATACTGGGCATGAAGAGAGGAATGAGATATTTATTAGTAATGTTAAGTCCCCATAGATATTTATGCCTGCATAGTAGCCTGAACTGCATGCATGCTTACACAGCAGTCACAGGTCCTCACCTATGAGGGTAAGTCGTGTCTCTTCACTGCGTAAAAAAATTGGAAAGCTTTGTTACTCCAGACACAGATACTCTCAGATCAAATTAGTAAAAAAGAAAAGAAAACAGCAATAGTGAAGGAATCCTATCCCTAATTACATATTTTTTAAAATTCCACTTCTTCTGAAATGCATAAGCACATCATAAAGGTACAGGGGATTTGATTTGTTGGATATTTTTATGGAAACTGAATCACTGGATGCAGTAGAAGAGTATTTGCATGAGTCCTCTGACACGCATTTTGATGGATTTAAATATCAGTCATCTATGAAGGGCGGTCATGGACCGATCAGCACTTAAAAGGCACATCTTCCACGTGACGACCGTAGAAACGTTTTTCATTTGCATCCCCTCATTCAGGCAGGGCAGACATGACAAATAACCAGTCTCACCCAGCATCCTCTGTCAAAATTTAAAATGCATATTTGGATTGTTTTTACCGTCTGGCTGCTACGTGAGGCAATATTGAGAGGCAAAACTGTTGACTCAGGGGGGAAGGAAGCTGTCAGATTAATGACGAAGACGGGCCCCGAGAGGCGACCGAGGAAGAGGTGGAAAATAGATTCGGTGCCTTCGCGGTTCACCCGACTGAGGCATGCATGTTGAATCTGAAGTGGTACAGGTTTAACTTTGGTTCATCCTGTGTCTGGGGTTTTTTTTGTTTGTTTGTTTGTTTTTAAATCTCGTGTCCCCTCCCATTGCTCTTGTCATTCTCCCACTGCGTACATGTCTAATGAGAGCAAATAGGCAGACAACGTTTTAATTTTTAACGGCGGTGATGCATCCTGACAGGCGGCGGAGGAACGAGCAGGAGAGGAAAAGCAGAGCTTTTTTTTTTTCTCTTCCCTTTCTTCCTCTTCATCTGTTAATATCTGTGACGAAGCACGTTGCACCAGGCTTATATAAGACATTCATGAGCCGTCTGCTTTTTAGTTGACTGATTTCCTCTGGCTTTACATCAACAATCCTTTTATTAACTTTAAACCAAGCGCCATTTTTATTGCGTTAACTTATGAGGAAATATTTTTTCTAAAACAACGTTCAGACTGTATTATAAAAAGCAATAAGAATTGTAAATGCGCACATTCGTAAATATTAGTAGTGCAGTTTAACATTAAAACCTTTTCAACGTTTCGACATGGTCACAACTACAACATTTAATGGTTTTATTTGAATCTTACATGGTAGTAAAAGTAGGGCACAAGAGTGATTTCCAAAGGTTTTTACAACTAAAATTCTTTAGCCAATGATCCAAACGTTAACAATATTGACTGAATGATTGAAAACCGTGAAACATTATCATTCCACTGAGTATTATGACCTATTTTGAGTTGATCTATTACATAAAGTGAAATCCATTCAAGTTTGTGGTTGTGATAAGTTTGACCATGTGTGAAAACCAGATACATGTATGTCCAAAATATTTGTAAATCTGCAAGTCAGCTTAATGATCACTAATTTGAGTGATAAAGTTAATTATTATGAAGTGTTGTTTTAAAACTTTGACGTAAATTAAAGGAACAGTGAGGACATAATTTCTGCCTAAAAACACACTTTAGGAAAAACAGGTGAATAAAATAGAAATTTATAGAGGGTTTCTCTAAACACTACTTATCAGATATATGCTGTTTTCTCATTTTTCTTAATCAAAAAGTCACAGACGGTGACATCATTCGCCTTCTCCTTACAGCTGTGCTCCTTCTCCTCTTTTTTTTTTTTTTTACTGTTTTTCTGCGGGTCAAGTGACCCCGTGTCGCTCTCTGAGTCAGGATGCGCTGTCCCGAGCCAAATTTCCTGCCAGGCAGAAGCAGGAGCGAATCATTTTGGCTTGATAACAAGGTTTATTTTGGTGCAATGGTCCACAAAATGCAGAGCAGAAACCTTGAATTACACGTTTATCCGGACATCCATCAGTTATGAAGTCAAAAGTGGATTTATTTGGCAGAGTAAAAAGTCATTTGTGGTCCCCTGCAGAGGGTTAATGCATTGCAGAACTGCAAGAAGTATCCATACACCTGGAACTTTTCAGTTTTGTGACACTGAGACCACGAAATAAAATCAAATGCAACCAAATACTTTCACTAGTCACCAAATTTTTAAAGATACCCGACCAGTGAGTAAATGAATTTCAGCACACAATCATTTTTCCAAGGCCTCAGAAAATGGTCATCAAACTGCACCATAAAAACCAAGGAGCAGGCAGGCGTACTGTCACCATGGCCTAACATGGTTGTGGCAGCACTGTGCTGTAAGGAGGCTTTTGTTCGGCTGCTCTCATGAAGATGTTTCTTCAAAAGACTTGAGACTTTGTCGAAGGTTCACCGTCCAGCAATGCAACTCTAAAAACAGCACATTCGTGAATTAGAAAGGCCTAGTCAAAGGCCACACCTAAATAAACATGAACATTTTTAGCATGATTCGAAGATTACTGCTTAAGGATGCTCCCAACCCAATCAAACTGAGCCCAACAACTTGCAGCCTTAATTGCAGCAAAACGTGTTTTTACAAAACATTGACTCGGGACTGCTGAATACAAGCACACACCGCACTTTTCAGAGTTTTTAAAAACCGTTAAATGCTGAAATTCGTGCTTTTTTCCCCTTTGACGTCACATTTATGCACTACTTTGTGTTGGCGCGTTACAAAACTCCAGTAAAGCACATTACCGCATTGCGTACAGTTTGAGGTTGTCACAACGTGAAAAAAGTTGTAGGTCTCTGAAGGCGTTTTTGCAAAGCTCAAACTGACACCTTCGTTCCAATCCTCTGTTGGATTTCCAGCCTACTTTTGGTATTTCGAGTGCGTCGGCTTCTCCAGCTCTGTTGCGGCAGTGCTTGTCCACTGATTCACTTGAAGGAAAAACAAGACGGCAAATTGGGTTAAGAGTTTCAGAGTGAATTATCTAAATATGTTTATGCCCCAGTTGCACATGTCTGCTGAAGTAGAAGATGATGGGAAACTTGAGGGATCACAGCGCCGCTGCTGCACCACTCACTCACTCACTCCTGCTCAGTGAGGATAATCGGATGGCATGACTCTGTGTGTGCACCACTTTACATGCCTCTAGGAAAGGCTGTGCGCTGTTGGTGTAAGAACAATCAGAGTTGCACAACTGATGGATATGTCTGTCCTCAACATCCTTTATTTTCAGCTGCAGAAGAAAATCAAACCAGGCTCCTCTAAAACCATAAAATCCTTGCTTTCCTCAAAGAAGGAGAAGAAGAAAAAAATCTGCCTCGAGCAAGAGTCAAATAATGATAAGCAGAGAGCATTAAAAGATAAAATGTTTGTGTATAATTCATATTCTAAACCAAGGCGTAGCTTCCAACGCATAGTGAAAGCCAGCAAATCGTCGTGTTTTTGTTTCTTTTTTTGTTCCCCACCCAGATTTAGATGCTGTTGTTTACACGGCATTTATTAGGGAGCTGTTTTATGTTGAAGGAGCAATTTGACTAGTGGCACCTTTTTATCTGGAGTTATAGGAGAGCAAATGCCGCCGGGGGTTAATGCGTAAAGAAGGTATTTTGAGATTTGTTTTTGCAGCTTATTTTAAAGCAGAATAATTAAAATTGAAGGCATATAAACGTGCTTACATTCTGATATTAATGTCTGTATCGTTCTTGATATTGAAAAAAATTCTAGACAGGGTGTCGGTGGCAATATCCTGATCCTTTAGGGCAGATCTATTCAGTCTAATTCTATGCTTGGAGCTCTGAACGACGCCATGCTTTTACTTTACATATTTAGAATTCCTAATTCCACTTTCTGAATCATTTGAAAGGTTTGTTGCAGTTTTATTTTTACAGCTTGTTGTTTTTGTCAGATTATTCTTTTACATTTGCTGTTTTGCTCCTAGTTGCACTGGTGCAGAGTTGTGAAATAAATTTGTAATTCAGTACATTTATGTCTGTGTTTATAAAAAGAACCGTTTTAAGTCAATTCAGCGTTGTTCTTCTGGATCAAATCTGTACTGGCCGATACTTAATCTCAGATAACTATCGTATCGGAAGTGAAAAAAGTGGATCAGTGCATTAAGTTCTCCTGACTTTATTTTAAACACTTTATTGACACTGAAAATAACCAACAACGGCCCTTTTGATATTCTGGACATGATTTTCTTTTACACTAGTTGATTTGTTTTGGATTTTCTTTTCACTTTTACTTTGTCATGTGTTTACCATTTTCCATTTCATAAATTTATTTTAGTTTTGGTGATGTTTTCAAATTCTAGACCTTGAGGATTGAGATAAGAGGGCGGGTGTCCATGTGGTTCCAGTGCTTTGCTCTGATCCTGCTCATGTGGGTAACAGTGTTTGTTCAGCTGTGAGAAACAGAGCCTTCCTGACAACGGTCATTCATAACTCACTGCTCAACTGAACACTTCATGCCAATATTTATTTATTTATTTATTTTTATTTTACTTTTCTCTCTAAATACACAGACGAGGAAAAAAGTGGTTAATGTTAGACCCAACCTCAATTAAAACCCTAAAAGAAATCTACAGGGTGGGTCATATGTTTCCATACATAAAAGAAATAAGCATTTTATATAGGACAACAGTTTTTATTTTTGTGTGATGCTTGTTCCATGTTTTCTGTTAAAGTTTCGTGCAACCATACGACTGCTTCCCCAGGGGTGTCCAAAGTGTGGCCCGGGGGCCTTTTGAGGCCCCGAACTGATTTTATGTGGCCCTATGATGTAACGATTCAAATTTGTCACATCATGCAGGTGGTTGTATGCGGATGGAGACTTTTTTTTTTTTACCAAGTAGAACAAAACTATGACCCACAAATTAAAATCTTGTCACAAAAATGTTAAAAAAATAAATACTTTGTGTTTTATCTAACAACCAAGTTTTCTGTTTTTCCTTTAACTTCATGGTACATTGGACCACATCTACTCATTGACTTATACACTAACGCAGACTTTGCTTTTAATTACGTTCTTTAAACATTTTCAAATAGCAAATGACCTCAGTCAGATTAAATCTTTTTCATCTTTCTTCAAATCGACCCCAAACTAGTGAGGTGTTTGACTTTCTTCCAATAATGGAAACTTGCGAAACCCTTTTGAAATTTTGGAGCTACAACTATTTACACACTCCTTTACTATAAAACAATCAAACAATTTTCTTTGTTTATTAAGATTTTTCATTCTTAGTTTGTTGTTGAACATGATGAGTTTGGTTGACAAGTTCACGTATATTTTTAAGACCTCTAAAAGTTAAACAATTGTGTCTCAGGTCTTTGGTGTCAAACTCATTTTCATTTTGGGCCAAGTCAAGATCATGAATGTTCTCAAAGGGTCGATTTTGAAAGAATGTGTTGATAAAACCAATGAGCAAACAGTTAATTAATAATTAGCTGTCTCTGCATTCGATAAGTAGCTCTTAAGATTAAATATTTATCTTTTCACATTGATCAGTTCTTTCAGAATTTCACCAATTGTGATTCTTCTGCATTCAAAATCACTGATTTTGTGGTGCTAATTTTGAAATTTTTGAATATTTGCACTTATGTATGACAATAAGTGTGATTTTGTTACTCGCTGCATCGATCACGGACTATAACTTGACATCAAGTAAGGCTGACAACAGTGTCGCAAAAATAAATACTTTCACCTGCAGTTGTCAGAATCACTTAAACCCAACATTTCGCTGAAACATTTCCATAAACTCAGCTACACATTAGCGTGAATTTCTGAATTAGTGAATTTCCGCGATGGTGGAATTACAAAAAACTGGAGGGATTGAAAGATGTAATTTGGTGTTTGGAATCGGCAGGGTTCATAAAACGGCCCTCCTTGAAATTGACACACGTGTCTTAGGTTGTTGGCAGAGTTTGTGTGACGGAAGTACTCTGTAGTCACCGAACCAAGTTGAGCTTGTTCTCTGCAATCCAAGGACAGCGGATTGACGTCTGCACACCGGAATCCTTGCCGATATCAAACCACAGCTTTCACGCTGCCATCATCCTCCTGCTTAAGAATTTTAGAAAGATTTTACAATAAATTTCAACCTAAGAACCGCAAAGCCCAGGGGCTGAACCACGTTGAAGGACAAAGTCTTTGTCCCGATAAGGCGTCTCTCTTTTAAAACATGTCGTCCAGCTATTCCCAATGGCCTCTGTTTTATCTGCCGGGGTCCTTTGTTACTTCTGTCCCATCCTGTCATCTTTATTTGCTCAGATTTATATTAGGGTGTGATGTCTGGTCCTCTGACTGAATGATAAAACTGAATGAACAGAGTGCTGCGTGTGCAAACAAGACACAGAGAATATAGATAATTGATTGTTGCACGGCAGACGGATACAGCAGGCCAGCACTCTGCACGCCTCCCCCGGAAGATTTGATAAGAGGGAGCCAGAGGTTTGGATGTGCGAGCAGCTGGTGACAAAAATAAAGAAGGATTTGCCTTAATAGGATGGAAAATATGCAGCGAAAATATGCAGCGATACATGGATAAGAAATCAGAAACAATAGACAGCAGTCTATAGATTTGTCGTCCATAACTAAGCCACTTTGTTGGATTTATTTTATATAGATTCTTTTTATTTTATTTTTTTAAATAAGCCTTCTTCTTGTCTGTTTATTAGAGCTATTCAGTACAAAGTGAAGTGTCTGATGGGAGTTACTACTGCAGCTCCAAGGCCTTGCAGCAGCTGGTGACACTCAGTCATCTATGACTAAATAAGTCAGTAAATCAGGAGCTGTAGAATTTGATGCAGATTTTATGTTTTTTTTTTCTCTATCTTTTCTTTGCCCTCCTTTTATTGTTGGGAGTGCATCAGTTTTCTGGCCTGGGTAAAAGTTGTTGTTTTTTTTTTTTTAAATAAAACAGTTTCAGATTTCTGATTTAAAATAGTCCTTCTTCTATTTTCTCCTTTGCATATGGAAACTATGAAGAAGAGCTTCCTCTTGTCCTTCGTCTTGTTCGTTTTTGGACTTCGGTTGAACATGACCCGATGATGTAACTTCACGGCTTCATTGTTCTGCTCAAAATTATTGCAAAAAAATATTACATTTTGCGCACACTCCTAAACCCCCATTAGTTCTCTCTCTTATAACAATGCGAAACGGTTCAGTGTGCAGTAATCTCTTAGAAGGGTAAAGGACAAGGACTTCAACAAGACCGTTCAGTGGTACTGTGATCTGGCCTACATATTACTGTCAGCGGGGATGCATATGTGCGCTCAGTAATTATGCTACCATGCAGAAATGCATCAAGTACACCACGTTCCCTTGGTTTAACTCATTAACAAGCAAGTTTTATAATCAGCATCTCAGTACTTTAGGTAAATCATGTCATGGTCAGCAGTTTTGTTTTAGCCAGAAACCAAAGTAATTCTTATTTTAATGGTATGAAGACATGATTAGCGCACTCTTTCTACTACCTGAAACAAATTTAAAGGGATAGTTCAGAAATTTCAAAGTAAGACTCAGGTAATGTATTAAAAACAATATCAGCAGCCAATATAACCATCTTGGTATCTTGATTTTGCAGAAACCCCAATAATTTGGTCTTGGGAGATAAAACTGACAGCTAATCTGGACTTCTACCATCAACAAAACGACTCCATTCTCTTAAAACGTCATAGCCCACAGGGTACACATACAGGGTTACTATAAACTTTATAGTTTTACTATGATTTTATTCCAATTTAACTGACTTTATCATTATTTTTACACTAACTACATTTCCTGGTTACTGTAACTCCATTAAATTCTTTTATGTAATGAAATTATATTAAAAATTTAGCCAAATTAAGTTAGGCATACCGTTGTAACATTTAAACTTAGTGGTAATTTTACAAAAAAAGTTGATTATTTACATGGAAAATGACGCTATGCATCGCTAATGGAACATGAACAGCATGTTCAGTCAAGAGTTAATTGTTTTGCATAAACAATGCCATGTAAAAAGAATCTATGGCAGTTTAAGTAAATGCTACTTTACGGATTTTTATTGTGTTGCAGTGTGAAAAATATCTTTTGCTATTTTCTACATATAAAATGTTGTATTTGTTTTGATGTAAATATATATTTTTATTTTTCTACCTAATGTCACATTTGAAGCAGTTGTGAAGACTGGTGATGGGTTTGTTCTACCAGCTCTTTATGGTAACAGAAAAGAACAATGGTCACTATTAGTTTTATTTGAACTGACACATAGAGTACAGGTTTTTTCTCCTAGGTTTAAGGGAAGCATGATGTCCAGTATGATGCCTACTTTCCTCTTGAAACGGCCTGTTTCTACCGTCTACATATCTGACAAGATAAATGGTAAATGGACTGAACTCGTATTGTGCTTTTCCAGTCATACTGGCGGCTCAAAAGCCACATTTACACTCACAAACCCGCACACATTTAGACATAGACACGCAGATCGCTAGGTAACTTGGGGTGAAGTGCTTTGCCCAGGGGCACATCAGCATGTGATGGTATCAGGTGAAAGGATTTTCACCTTTGAGCTCAATGTGACAATACGTTTAATCATGGTAAACCATAAGCACTCCAATTGTTCCAAGGGACAGAAAAGTCTTTACCTATTCATGGCTTCAGTCTCAGTAGATATTTCTCCTAATATCATTGGTTTCCAGCCCAAAACTCCAGAAGTTTTACACCTCCGTGTTGAAGGCAAGTAAAAACGAAACAAAAATTCAGAACCTTCTTAGAACCAGTGGTATCAATGGATCAGAGATAGAGATTTCGGCTTGGGAAAATGTGCGTTTTATTCATTCAGTTGAGTTTAATATTCTAAAAACGTGTCTTTAAGTTCAATTTTCAGACGGGTTTTTTTGTGCCCATGAAGGAAACCCATCTTGATGTAACTTTTGTCATTGTTCCACCGGTTCCAGCACCGACCTCTTTCTGATGGAGGTTAATCCCTGAAGCATGCACACAGAATGAGACATCTCCAGCTGAGTGACAGGTTTTCACTTTGACAAGCGGAGGCTGCAGACGTTTTCTTTTTCTCTGCCCCAGCCCCCATATCCTCCACTCCCTCCCTCCCTTCTATCCTCACTATTCACCCCCCTTCACTGCTGTGTTTGACAGAGCCGGTACACCGGTGGTGCTGTGAACAGGTGCTGTTTCCCTGTCAGGGATCCCCGCAATGAAGGAGACATGAGGAATCGAGTTGTCGCTGAGAATTACTGGGAAATCAGGTCAGCTTCCTGAACCTGCAGATGCAAACATAGCTACACGCCATCAAGAGTGTCTAAAAATAAGGACTTCACCGAAGGGGGTGGAAAGGGAAATAAAATAACCAAAGCATCTGCAGAAGTAGATGTGAGAACAGAGAGAAAATACACAAAGGAAGGTGGGTCATTTACATTAAACTACAGAGGAGAAGATGGTGGAAGGGGAAAAGAGCAGCGAATATGAGGACAGAAAAAGGTAAATTGACTGAACAGGACAAACCACATTCACAGTAATAGTTCCCTGCCTTCCTTTATTAAAACCCCATGGTGAGTTGCTCCCTCCTGAACCTTTCCTCTCTCTCACCAGGTGCTGACACTCAGTGTTCCTGACAAACGCAGCAGGGAGGAAATGAGGAAAAAGTTAGAGAGCTAAGAAAGAGCAACTATAGGGAAAAAAATAGCTAGAACCTGTCCATGCTAATTTAGCTTATTCAGATGCTACTCTCAGAACTACAAGGAGATATACAAACAAAAAAAGGTATATTTTTTCTAGCCTTCCTTTTGTTATCAGTCATTTGGTTGTGACTGATAACATAAATGACTGGTGAGTTAACAAGTTAAACCGCATCTTCTGCTAGTGATCAGTGTGGTTTCTTTCTAAAGGATGTCAACGTTAAACCCAAGATGCTCCGTAATAGACAGCGGTTGAGAACTCAAAGGGAATAAAACAGACCAACTTGCATTAGCATCTTCTACTAGCATTTAGCGTGGTTAGCTAGCTAGCATAACACAAACAGCAGTCTCCATGTGTCAAGACTATACTCTTTTCTAAGGGACATCAACATTAAACTCAAGATTAGAGTTCAAAGAAAATAAAACAGACCGACTTACTAACACTTCAGACTTCCTGTTATCTGTTGAAAGTCTTGTTCTCTCTCACTTTTATGAACCACCAACATTTCTAAGTATGTAAAAAATATAGTTTTCTTATGAATAAATAAAAATTCTTACACACCTGTACTTCGTGTGATTTAAACATTTTTTAGCAATACCAAAAAAATATAGTTCTTTGTGACCTCTTCATTATTTACAAAGTTCCACAGAGTGTTGTATTCTGTAAAAAAGGTCACGCACCCAACAAGAAATCGTGTACAGCTTTTAATTTTGCTCTCATTGCATGAGGCACATATTTGATAAACTTACCGAATGCAAAACCTAAGTTAATTTCACAAATTATGGTTGGATAACATGTTCTTTAGGACATGTAAACGGGCTAACAACTGCAAACTCTGGCTTCAGTAGCTAACAAACAACTTATATAAGACACATAAATGGAAAAATATGTTAAAACCATAATCTGAGGTAAATGAAAGCAAAGCATTATGCAAGCATTTTGACTGAGCAGACAAGTTCTTTTCCAGAGTCTGTCCCCAAGAGGTTTTCAGTGAATGCCACAGCGAATAAGGAAAGTGACAGAAGACAGGATTGATCGGTTTAGTTTCCGACGATTTCTTTCCCCCCCACTTCCTTCTCGTCTTTCACCGTGTGTGCTTTCCCTTCACTGCCCTGGAGGGCCTGAACTCTTTCCAGCAAGAGCCAGACTAACTGACTGCCTGAGTGAGTGACTGACTGGTTTTAGTCTCCCCTCTTCCTTGAGGTCATCCTAATCATCAACATCACTTCACCAACCCTGGGTTATTCATTATAAGGCCCTGCCCTCTGCTGCTTGTATTTGGCTGTCCTTTTTTTTTTTTTTTTTGATATCCCATTACACGCTAGTTGTTCTTATGACACATTCCAGTAATAAAGAGACACAGTATCAAAAGGAAACAAGCATTTATGAATGACTTCTTTCTGGACACATATTCAGATTGCCAAGTTCACCGTTCCTCTAATATACCTTTCTTTCCACACGATCCTTAGGACAGTAAAGTCTAACACGCTATTAGTTGAATTAGCTTGTTTTGGTTGAGAAATCTGAATATTTTGAAGTTTACTGCATGAGAGCAACAAGCTATCAGGCAGTGATCAGAAGATAGAAATCTTGGGTAACTTCCAGCTACATGAAATTTGTTGGGTTAAACTAATTTTATGAAAAGTTACATTTTAACTTAAATATGGACTACTGGAGGCATGTGCTATAATCTTAGTTTAATTAATGTGTTTTAAAGAGCCTCTGTAACATTTTAGATATACATGTATTGTGACACAACCTAACAGATGATGTATAATGCTTATCATGTATGTCTGTGATGCCTAAATCAAGACTTTTTGATCAACTCCTTTAGGAATACGTTGTAATTCACGGTTATGCCATCAGAGAAGGTATTCTGCCTGCCTTTTTTTAATCTTTGTTGAACCAGCCTCTGTTTATCCAAATTATGGTTTTGACTGAAAATCCCAGTAGATCAGCAGTTCCTGAAACACTTAAGGGCGCTGCATAGTCAGACTAAACTGCCAAAATTGGTTCTCATTGTCGTGGCTACATGATAAAAATCCTGCCATTTTGTTCTCAGCTTCAAGTCGCCCGTATCTTCTCCTCACAGCCCCACTGATGAACTTTTCATCCCCTCTCCAAGTGAAACTACTGTATGATTGGTCAGAATTTCGTGGAAGGGTTTGCTGTTTGAGCGGAAAATTGCTCCAACTACGCAACGTCCAAAAGCATTTTTTCAGCCAGAGAGCAGGATGGAGGTGCAATTTTCAGAGGAAGTACATACTGTTCTGGTCTAAAGGGTGAACGTCTTCTGTTCTTTTTGTCTGGAAACAACAAAATAAGATGTTCCAGCTCGTCAATCAGTATTTCCTCCTCCACTGAACTTGTAAACGTTGTCCTTCTCTGCAATGATCGCTGTGTTTACTGTAAACCATTTAAACCACACATATGACAGAATACATAAAAACGCATGCTGAACTTTGTGTGTGCATGAACAAATTTCCTCAAACCACATGACCACGTGTCAACAGTTTGACTTCAGTCCAACTATGATGGCCCCTTTAGACCAACTTGCCTGGCACCAACAAGCATTTATTCAATTCCTTTCCTTCCCCCATTTTGATCCTAATTTCAATAAGTCACCCTATCCAGATGACTGAATGCATTGAGTTGCTGCCATGTGATTGGCTGATTTGCTATTTGTGGTAAGTAATCTTACAGGTCCACCTCCTAAAGTGACTGCTGAACATTTGCTGTCTTTTTGCTTTGGAAAATTAAATTTCTTACGTCCAGTGGTTGCTGGATTTCACTCAGATGATACGGACAGGCTTTTACGAGATGGGAGAAAGTTGAATGAAATCAGTAGCTTATCAGCCCACACAACTCCTCCTTTGTAATCGGCCCAGCTTCAGCTGTACGGGAATTGCAGGTGCTTGCGTCTGCCAGGTTTTTCTTTCTGGTTGCGGTGGGAGTGCTAATCCTCGAACAGGTGAAATACCGCAAACTTCTCCTTGCTCCACCATCTGTGCCTTCTGGACGGATCGGACGGCTCAGGCCTCCCATCCAATCTCCTTCGCTGTTAGCTAACGGTAATGAGTATCCGGAAGGACGGATGATGGCAACGCGCTCCACAGGACGGAATTAGCGCTTTTCCCTGGAAGGCAGCGGCCCTTTTATCCCGTCATTATTGGCAGAGACAATGGTGTGGTTAATCTTTTTAAGACAACACAGCTGAGGGCCAGGAGGGAGGGAGGAGCTGTCCAATAATCTCATCAGAGACCAGAGGACATCCACCGTGATGGAGGCGAATTCCTCTCGCACATGTTGAATCATCCTCCTCTCCTGGCACATCGCAGTGCTTCCTTCTCCTATAACTCCTCCGCCACGTCCACCATGACACTCTGCGTGCATGTGTGTGTGCAAACAACACCATATGACCATGTCTGTCTTCTATGTATCTATGTGTGTAAGTGAGCAAACATCATTAAGGGCATTACAGACAGCTTCAATATGTCAAAGAAGCTGTCTAATGTACACTGTACATCTAAGGTGGAGATGTGAACGGGGAAAAAAAACACGACGTGTTAGTTAGCGACTGTCAACTCTGATGCTGTTTTAAAGGAGAGCCTTTATAATAACTGCAAAAGAAACAGTTGTGCCAGAGACCTGTAAGGAAGCTTTTACATGTCTGTTGGTGTATAATATTTAGTAAATGTAATGATAAATTCAGCTCATGGATTCACGAGTTGGGAAAATATTTTAACATAAGCTTTAGAAAAACTAAGAATCTACGTTTTCTTGTTTTTAGTAAACAGAGGAAATGTCTAATGAACCACAAACTGTGTTTTAGAGACTCAAAATAAAATATTCCAATCAAGTATCAAGCGGCCTGTACATTATGTTTTTTATGCTTGGTCAACAGCCAACGATTAGACAATCAGGTATTGTTACCTGAATACCTGGTAGGATAAAAGTTTATTATGCCAAATAAACTTTTTTGAGCTTTATAAAGTCTTATGTTATTCCCTCATCAAAAACAAACCCGGAGTGTTGCTTGCTTTGATTAATACTTTAATCTCCTATGGCAACCGTTCAGCCTGGTGGGAATGAGCACTGATTTTCAGACACAGCTCCTCTTTGGAGATGCAGTTTCCAGGCTTGTGCCTTACAGAGCATCTCTCCCACTCAGTTCCTTCAGACTAGCAGCAGCAATTAAATACCTGGTGGAGATTCTGCTGAGCTTGTTATATGAGCTGCTTCTCATTGCTAGACTGGTCAAAACTTTATTAGAGGGTTAATAAGAGCCGTGTTGTGATGACTTCCTGAAGGCAGAGTTTCAGAAAGAAAAGGATTTTCTTAAAGAGACAGAGGCCCAATTTCAAAGCGTTAAATTACAAAGTCAAATTTTTAAAGTCATATTTGATATATGCAGCATTTTTATTTTTTAAGGGACTTGATTGTACTATAAAATGATTCTATGTGGCTGGAAAACCCATAATACAGCACCTTTAAAACGGGTTTGTAAGTCATCTTTCATGCTGTCAGTGTTCTGGTTTTACTATCGTTTCAATCCAGTGTTCAGTGTTTTTGTGAGCGCTACCAATCAGATTAGCTGACTGCTCAGTGAGGAATGTAGCCATTGGCTGTCCTACAAGTTGCTAGAGGTTGCTAAATTACATATCACCTAATTTCTAGAATTGGGAATGCGAATGAAATTGTAAAGGGCACCACATGACAGGGACTGTCATCACTGCATTGCGCCATTGAGCGACAAAGTAGGCTTACCCTTTCACAAGTGACAGCTCTGACAAAGGATTGCTTGGCAGCTCAGATTGAAACAGTGGTGGACTGACCTCGACCTGTCATTCTGACTTCATCTTTGCACAAATCACACCTAGACGAGAAGAAGACTCATCAGGTTTGACCTTAACTTTTTTTCTTTTTCTAAAAAAAGACTTCTTGGTTCTCTGGCTACTTCATTTTGCCTGTAAGGCCAACATGCTTCCACCACATTGTCTATAACAGCCCTCTGACCGCCACTGTCATGCTAGATCTCTACAAAATAAATAAATAAAAACATGTCCTTGTGAAGCTGTTCTCCCAACTCACATCCTGTGTTGCAGAATAAGCTGAGCCTCCACTCTGACGTGCCTTTCCATTTTCAGACCAGGTCACCTTCCTTCACCGCTACATGCTCTGGCTGCGACAGTGAGCGCAATTGAAGACAATTGAATAAGAGGACAGGGCACTCTGATCAGTCTGTGGCTATGCAGCTTTATTACAGCATACAGCTATTTGTGCTAAAGTAGCTTGTCAAACAGAATGAATCAAACAGGCCAACCTTTGGTTTCTATGTTTCATTGTCCTCATGGATGTTTCAAAAGACAGTCGTGACTTTGGTCAAACAGATATCTTGCTTTTTCCTTCTCTTACAATGTTTAATCTGTCTTAGATGCCTTAACATGGTGCCCTGTGATATAAAATCCCATAGCTGTCTTCTATGTCCATCAGTCCACACTTTGACACTTTATATGAGGGTGCATTGACTGAAATAGCTTAAAATTTTTTAGTCATGACAAAGTAACTTTTGATTAGGGATACGCCGATACATTTTTTCACTTCCGATACAGTAAAACCTCCGACACACTGCTTTCTTGGACATCATGGTAAAGTCAACCCAGACATCACCAAGAGAACGGTGGAACATACTTTCCAGATGTTTGAAGGAGCCACATTCATTTGTTCCGACTGATTTAATTCTCAGAAAATAGCTGTTCGACTGAGGCTGTTCTGTATGCACATGTTTTAATTTGTCCAGGGCAGAAATTAAGGTTCTTTAACTCTATAACGAGCTTTTCAATGGACATTTGTTGGCAAGCTATTCTGCATTTTAAAGTGGCCCTACGGTCCCCAAAGGCCAATGGAAGACAAAACGCGGTAATTTCCATATAATTAGGAATTTATCAAGGGACTCATTTTAACATCTCAAGTTATTACGTTGGATCGAACCCTGAGGTCGAGAAATTGTGTACGTACTTCAGAGAACTGAAGCACAAAACGTAGCTACAGACATGCTGTGAATGTGCTCTGTGGAGTGTGTACAGAAACATTGTATGTCCAGAACCGCAGGCTGCACACAGCGATCAGAATTTCATAGTGGTTTTCCAGCCGTTTGTGTCAGTACGTGCTCGTGTGTGTGTGTGTGAACAATACTCACACACACACAGATAGGAACCCGTCCTATGAACAAGCAGACATCGTTTTATGTGACTACATTTTACTTTCAGTGATTTTTTTGTAGTAGTTTCTGTAGAAATATATATAATATAGTTTTATTCCAGTTGTTTCATGTTTTCCTTACTCGGCTCCTGGTGGCTTTTTTGCTTGTTTGTTTGTTATTTGCTCTTCCCACACATGGACTCAGCATTCAATATTCACTCCCTCACTATGTATGTAGTCTCTGGTTGATTACATACATACTGACTGGTTGACTTCACAGAAATCACACCTCCTACACTAACATGAGTGTGTAGGAACAGAGGACACCCGATATCAATTTGCACATTTCAGCTTCCAAAATACCTGAAGGTTTCTTGGCCTTTGTATATATAAATATATATATATATATATATATATAGAGAGAGAGAGAGAGAGAGAGAGATCAGTTTTTTTTCTATATGAAATTTATGAAACTTTAAATAAAACTGCAGCTATGTGTCTTGCGAATTTTTGGTTGAAACAACCTTATTCTTCTTTCGGGGAAGTTGAGAAATTTTACTCAAGAAAAAGTAGCGATAGTTATGGAAGAGAATTATGGCCAAAGAAAATAAAAATAGTGAAAAGCTGAAAAGTTAGCTTATAAGCAGAGTTCAGTAGTAACTAGTTACATTTACTCAATTACATTTACCTGAGTCACTTTTAGGAGCATTTTTACTACACTTATCCTTTTTACTTTTACTTGAGTAATTATTTATCTACGGAAGAGTATTAGTGCCACTGAAAAAAAAAGTGATTTTTAAAATTATTTTTTTCTTTTTTGTTGGTTATAATTTTGCCTTTAATCTTCTGCAATCAAAAGCCAGAATTCTTTTTTTTTTTTCTTTTTTTTTTTTAGTGGCACTTATATTCTCCCGTAGATAATTCATAATAAAGTTACTGAAGTACAAGTAAGAAATACAGCGTAGTAGAAATACTCCTAAAGGTAAAATTTTTTCCCAAAAAGTTACTCACAAAATGTAACTGAGTAAATGTAACTAGTTACTACCCAACTCTGAACATAAGTCATTTTTAAGCAACATATAGGAGCTTGTTTAAGTCAATAATTCCTTAATATTGATTTAATTAAAGGACTAGTACCACTATTTTACTTAAAACATGAACGTGAAATAATCTGCCAGTTAAACTAGTACTTTTTAATCAATATTTATTGATTACTGACTTAAAATAGGCTCATATATCTTGCTGAAAATTGAAACTTGAATTATATTTGCACAGAAACTAGATCAAAAACACTTGGTGAAATGTTGTGTCCCTTTCTAAAGAGTTAATCCCGTGTTCCTCAGCTGAACTGCCAGCGATGTCCTTAAAAATAGCCGTCTGTTACTATTTGGAGACTCTGGGTTTCAGCCTGTGGTCAGATCAAGCAGGATTGTGTCAACACAAAAGCAGCCAAGTGTGGCTCAGTTTGACCTCATGAATTAGACCATCTGGAGCAGACAGGGACTCACCCTGAAAGGTGGGACTCTTTTGGGAAACTGGGCTTCTCCTTGATGCAGCAGCCCACGCCTTCTATAAATGCGTCAGCGGCTGTTTTTAGCTGAATGCACAGACTGCTAAATGCAGCAAATAAGCACCTAGCAGGTTATTAATAGAACAAAGGAGTCCTTTCAGCTGGGATGAGAAAATCTTTCTTTAGAGTCGGGATTAGAGACTCTTAGCTGTTACTTCACACAAGGCTCTGAATGGAGACTTTCAGGAACCGTGTCATTGCTTCGGAGCTGAGTTAATTTGTAAATATCTCTAATAGAAGCTATTTTTGGTGTTTACATCAGTTCTTTCACACAGTGATGACGTTTCTTTACCGGATGCACTGTTAGTTTATCGTTTGTGGCCTTTTGCAGACCAGGAAATTATACTTTGCTTTGAAAAAGTACTCACATCCCTTAAACTTTTTCATTTTGCATAAACAAACCTCAATGACTGCAACTAACGATCATTTTAGCAATCGATTAATCGATTAATCTGGCGATTAATCGGATAAGAAATCACACATTCTGCAGATTTTTCATTTAACCACATAAGCCTTTTTACATAAAATATTAGAAATATATTAAAGGATGCAAATAAACAATTCAATTCCTTTTTTAATCAGTGAAGTAAATTTTTATTGCATAAAAAGCACTAACATAGTAATAAATATGCGTCTGCAGCTAAAAAATACTTTTAACATTGACATGTGAAAATCTTCTTTAATTAACATCAATACAGTGTAGGGCTGATCTGTTGCTTATTTATTTTGATTAACCAATTAATAAATTGGTAATAAAAGGTGCTTAATGAGAGATTTTTTATTAATTAATTAATTTTTTTTTTAACCTGCACTAGTAACACTTGTATATATGTTTATGTATTTATTGTCCAAATTTGAAACTAATTATTTATTTGGCTGTTTTGTAAACTTTTAGCTGAATAAAGTTCAACATTTAAAGTTTTGCTTATCGACTGTTAAGAATATAAACTTTACACATTTATATCCATGCTCTTATTTTGAAGGGGGTGAAGACTGTAGTTCCGTTTCCTTTCCTTACATTTTTTACTTCTCTTTTTATTTTCCCAATAACTTTATTTCAAACAAGAAACATGCAGGAACAAAATTTAATACAGGCAATGAAGAAAAAGATGTAAAACATGTAAATTATAATGTCAATGTTCATATAATTATAATCGAAGTTGGCACTTTATTGTTAGTTTCTGCTAAATATCGTGTTGTTGTCGTGATTTAGTGGAACTTAAGTTTATGATTAGTTCGTTAGGGTTAGTGCAACTAACTTTTTAGCTTACTTGGTGATTTATACTGTTTGCACTGGATTTTTTTAGGATTGTTAAGTAAAGGGAAACCAAATACAAATGCATGCCACACTTTTCAGAGTTTTATTTGTAAAAGTTCACCTTCTACTCCACTTTTTGTTGAATCATCACTTAAAATCCCAATGAAATACTTTAAAGTTTATTGTTGTGGTGTAAAAAAGTTCCAGGGATTTGACTATTTTTGTAAGCTGCTTATTTCAGTCTGTACAGTAAAACGGAGCAAAACTTTATCATCTATGTGTTATTTCTTCTTCAGGCACATTGCAGTATATGGCCCCTGAAATTATAGACAAAGGCCCGAGAGGATACGGCAAACCGGCAGACATCTGGTCGTTGGGCTGCACCATCATAGAGATGGCAACTGGAAAACCGCCGTTCTATGAGCTTGGAGAACCACAAGCTGCCATGTTCAAGGTGAGAAACGTTAGCAGCTGAAATAGATTGTAGTGATGGTAGTATAAACAACTGGGACCACACTGAAGTGAAGTCCAGGTCAGTATTTTCTACATTTATGTATGATTTTTATCTGAAGTGGAATCAGATTTTGCTCGAAAATCCCCTAAAGCAAAATGAAATCATCCCATGTTGTGCATCTGAGAGCGGTTGAAGTTTGTGAAACTTGCTTTTACTGTCAAGTCTTTGCTTTAAAAAAAAGCTTTTTAACTTGGAGTGAGACCTGGAATGTAGACGAACCGGTAAATTGAGGGATTTGTATTCAACAAGATACTTAAAGGTGACCTATTCTGCTTCCTTGAACAAGTTTGGATAGGTTTATGGTCTATACAAAGCATATTCATAAAATTTTTTACACAAAATCATTCTTAAATAATCAGATTTTAGACTGGTTAGTTCTGCTTCTTTTGAGATTATTTCAGAATGAGCTGCTCTAGGGCTCTGTCACTTTAAATCTAAACAAGCTGCTGCTGGCCACGCCCCCTAACTCAACGTTTACACTCATATGTGAAAATGGCTGCAGACAGATGCGCATCTTTGAAGTGCAGCAGTGGAGCCTCCTGCACAACCAAGAAAGCAGCAAGTGGTTTCTGGATGGTAAATCAACAACAGAACGCCTGTCTTTTCCAGCAGCCATTGTACGGCGCATACAGCAATAAAACCAGCTGACCAAACCGGAGCTCAATATAGGTTGCTAGGTAACAGCACAGTTCCCATCAGGAGGTTTTTGAAACAGCTTGTTTTCCAGACACCAAAAAGCATTAACCTATTTCCACAAAATGACTGGCTGGGTTTTTTAAGTGCTTGAGCTTTTGTAGAAGCAGTTGAGAGACGAATTTAAGTACAAAAATGTGTAAAACGTAAATTTAGATCCTCCACTTAAAGCAGAAACTCGAAGAAGCAACTTATTTTTCTCTGGATTTGAACCATGGCCTCATATTTGCAGTAGAGAATCTTAAGGCCTGCTGTGATAAATTTATACAAATATGGACCATTTATTAATTATTTTGGGCTTTTTAAAATCTGTCTGTTTTGTACATTCTGGGAAACTAAAACAACTTTCTGAATTTATTTTTTGTTGTTTTTGAAATATTTATGTTATTTGCTGACACATAATCATCTTGTAGAACATGAAGTAGTTCACACCTTTGCATGCAATCCTTTTCATAATTTACTTGTTGCCTTTGGCTAACGTTACATCGGCACCTTCCTGTTGTCATCATAATCGCTTTAATGCAGTGGCTCCTGTAACCAGTTTGCCCTGTCAGTCGATCTGTAAAATAACTGCACTACAGACTAAAAGCTGCTATTTTACACTTCAGAAAATCGCACTAAGTGTTACCTGAGAAGGTGCAGCATAAACTGACATAAAGCCAGACGATAATTACCGGATCTCCATCGGTCTTTAAATGCAGAAAGGAGTCTGTCAATCAAAGAAAAATCTAAGTCTGAAAGTTAAGAAGAAAAGCTAAATCAGATATTCACTTCATTTTATCAATATGGGAATGCTCAGCCATTCAGAAGGAGAGATATTTTGGTGTATATGTGTGCATCAAACCCAGAACAAATACAAAAAACCTTGATGAAGATGCTGGTTGGAAAGTGTATCAAATAATAAGTGAATCAGCTATTTTGCACTTGCATTGTGTTACCACCTGTGGGCTGCAACACGATCGAGCCCAAATGTTTGAACACAAACAAACATGTGTGGCCTCCAAGGAGGAACAAGCTGCAGAGTCTGTATTTGTTTTTTATTTATTCTGTGAGTTTAAATGGCGTATCTGCTGCGGATGGAAAGTTAAAACTCACCAAAGCAGCGAATTGTTTTTCCTACCCACGTGAATCCCATTAAGGACAATGGAGGAGGCTCGTTGGATGTCTGGAAGTCATTATGCTGCTCATGTAAAAGCTCCCAACTGGGGAATTTTCCATATGATGGGATTTAATTGAAGAACAGTGAATCTATAAAGAAGGCATAATGTGTATCTACTGCACCTTTTAAAAAGGGAAAAAAGAAATGATTGGGCTCATTTTAAAGACTGAAGTCACAACCTCATGTTATTTTTCTCTCATCTTCATCTAAGCCTGAATCAACAAACTTAAGGCTTAATGAAAGGAATAGTTTTTGTAGTACTGACTGTTTTCCTCTGAAATTGTCTCCATTATTAACTCCTAAAGGGTGGCATGGTTAATTTCTTAATCATACACCATACCGGATTAGATTTTCTGACCTTCTTTTGCAGGTCGGTATGTTCAAGATCCATCCAGAAATCCCAGATACGATGTCGCCAGAGGCCAAAGCGTTCATCCTGCGCTGCTTTGAGCCCGACCCGGATCGGCGCTCCACTGCCGTTGACCTGCTCACCGACGAGTTCCTCACCGTCACCAGCCGCAGGAAGAAGAGCAGGACGGGCCTCACAGGTTTGTACGGTCCGCCAAGTTCTGGCTAGCTAAAGACTTAGCCTTAAATATGGAGCTTTAGGGTGTTTAAACACCTGATAGTCCGGTAGGCTCGGTTCAATTAGGGAACAAACTTGTAATATTTGTTACATATTCAGCTGCTGGGGTTCGCTTTCACACTGCACTGCATCAAATGATTCAAACATTAACAAACCTGTTTTCCTCCTCACCTGTGGGGGCGCTCCATCAACAACTACTGAAGGAAACGACACAGAAACATCTGAAGACGACATGAATACAATGTCCTTTTTCACAAAATGTAAACCTAAATGAAGTGGCGTCAGGTTTTAGTAGGATTTCTTTTTTGTCTTTGGCTAAAAAACCACAAGCTATTTCTCACGCTAGCGCTAGAGAAATATGTTTGTCTTGGTCGTATTTACCCAGAATTCCCTGTGCTGTAGACCACTTCCTGCTTTTGAAGCTGTATTTTCGGTCAGCTTACATTCACGTTTGCATTCGAACCGCACCAGAGTTCACTTCAACCAAACCAAGACTGAGGTTTTTAGTCAAAGTTTTCGCTTTTTTTGGTCACATCTCACCAAACGAACCAAACTTTCTAAACAGACAAACTGGAGTTTGATTAAAGCAGCCCAAACAGGGCTGGTGCGTTCACACCAGCCCTGTTTGGAGTTTGACTGAAGTGGACTAGTTTGTTTGCTTAGAAAGTCTGATTCGTTTGGGGAGTGAAGTGAACTCTGGTGCGGTTCGAATGCATATATGAATGCAAGCAGATCGGATACTGCTTCAAAAGCAGGAAGTAACTATAGTGCAGGGAATTCTGGGTAAATACAACCAAAACAAACACGCGTCTAGCGCTAGCAGGAGAAATAGCTCGTTGTCTTTTGGCAATGACAAAAGAAAAATCCTACAACTGTTAAAATCTGACGCCATTAAGTTTTTATTTATATTTTGTGAAGAAGGAAGTCGCACTCAGTATCTTCTTCACAGGTTTTTGTGTCGTTTCCTTCAGTAGTTCTTGCTGCAGCGCCACCACAGGCGACGGAGGGAACAGGTTTTTCAGAGGGTTTGGTTTCTTTGACACAGAGCAATGTGAAAGCAATCTTTGACCTGCAAATGCAGAAAGAAATTCTGCGTTAAGCCCAAAGATGGACCATAGATCAAGTTTATGACAATTTCTCCTCTTGTAGATAACTCCTTCTCAAGCAACTGTTTTTCTGATATGTAGCCACATCCTTCCTCCCTTGTATTTCATGTGAATTTAAGCTCAGTCTAAAATCTCTGGAGGTTTGCATCCAGTGCAGTCATGT
This sequence comes from Brachyrhaphis roseni, assembly GCA_903066815.1. Taxonomy (NCBI): domain Eukaryota; kingdom Metazoa; phylum Chordata; class Actinopteri; order Cyprinodontiformes; family Poeciliidae; genus Brachyrhaphis; species Brachyrhaphis roseni. The sequence goes on along the minus strand of CAEFZY010019593.1, from coordinate 86,496 downwards.
CCCACGTCTCCAGTGCAGAAGATTAGGAAACAGCTTTAAAGCTGCACTGTGAGCTGCATGTTTGGAAATGTTTAATCCTGTCCTGTTTTCTTCTAATGAAACTTCTAACACTAAAATCTCTGCTTCCTCCCTGCAGCTCCTTCGTCTGGATCAGGTGAGACACATTTGCCACTAAATGTTCTACTTTTAACTGGATTTCAGTTGCTTGGAACATCTGCTTAGTCTAAACCAGCGTCTTAACCACAGTTTACATTTCTGTTCCTGCCACTCTCTTCGACTCCCCCACTTTCCAAGAACCTGAAATAGGCTTTAAGCAACTTTTTCCACATTCAAGTGTTTATAAGATGCTTGTAAAGTGAAATCATTTGCTGTAATTTGCTTCAAGATGTGTGAAGATACAACCAGTCTTCATAAACGTGAAGCAAAGTCACAATAGATGTCTGTCTGCTTATCCTTCCTCAATAGATTTATTAAAATAAGCTCCTATATCTTGCTGAAAAGTTACTTTTAAGCTAGTTTTGTCTTATTTCAGGTGTACTTAGATATTTGCACCAGACACTTAACCAGGGGTGTCCAAGCGTTTTGTTAAACTAACAAAGTCATCAACTCAAAACTACCTGTGGGACGAATTTTTCTTCTTTTCAAACTAAAACACTAACAGTTTTATTGAGAATAAACTGTTCCTGCTCAACAATAAACAAAGCATAAAATATTTTAAACAAAGAAAATGGTCAGATTTTTTTTGTAGGAAATTAATTTGACCCTAAACTTCAAAAACATTTTGCATGTTTTCTTTATTGAAAGAACGGCAACCACCACACTCATTTATTTGGACTTATTTGATTTAATTTGAATTAAAAAAAAAAAAGTTTCCATCTTCATCATCTACCTGCACTGATGAGACAAATTTGTACATCTGAACTAGATCAAAAATGCTTAATATTTAATTTTTTTGCAGTGTTCAAGGCGTTTCTTATACATAATAACAGGCGTTTCCTTAAACTGAAGCAGATATTTTTGATTATAGTTCAGAATATTTGTTGTGTGTAAGTTTTGGGAGTGTATTAACCTTCGTTTCGTCCTTCAGAGTACCTGCGCAGCATCTCCCTGCCGGTGCCGGTGGTGGTGGAGGACACCAGCAGCAGCAGCGAGTACGGCTCCGTCTCTCCCGACAACGACCTCAACACGAACCCCTTCAGCTTCAAGCCCAGCATCAAGTGCTACAGCGAGAGAGACATCAAGGGGCAGAGGCCGCTTTTCCTCAGGTAGAGTAACTGGAACGGGTCAACGGGGTCGGAGCGGCTCACTTCTCCTTTGAAAAGAAATGATCTCTGATGCAGCTTTTAACCTCTTGAGATTATATTTGCTGCATGTTCCACAAATTGTGCGGGAAAGAAATGTCTGAGTGGGACAGATAACCAGCCAGACAGATATTTTTGCATTAAAAACAAAATGAAAAACACTATGAATAAACTTTAATGTGCCTGTTATTTAGCAGACAAAAATGAATTTCAACAGCCAACAGAGACCTGAAAACCATCAGTAGCCATTGATATTTATGGCTACTGATGGCTGATTGGCTTTTGGCAGAGCAAAGAGGGAAAAAAACAAACATAAAAAAAAACTAATTCACACAATTATTTTTCGACTTGAGCAAAAATGACTAGCGGGACCAGCGGACAGGCAGGACAGGGCCGTAAAGTAGGGGGGCCAGTGGTTCCGGTGCCTATGGAGTTCAGTTGCACATTCAAACCTCCCCAAACGAATCGGACTTTCTAGGCAAACAGACTGGAGTTTTATTAAAGCAGATGAAACACCAATTGTTAAGTGTCACAGCCACTTCTTATGTTTTAGAGAGGCATGTGAAGCACCTGTCTAATGAAATTATGATTTTAAAACTACATTTTCAAACGTTATTCTCAGCATTCCAGTGGAAAACTTCGAGGACCACAGCGCACCGCCGTCTCCTGATGAGAAAGACACCGGGTTCTTCATGCTCCGGAAGGACAGCGAGAGGCGGGCCACCCTGAACCACATCCTGACCGAGGACCAGGACAAGGTCGTAGGAAACCTGATGGAGGCTCTCACGCAGGTGGGTGGTGGACGAAAACCTCAGGAAGTAAATATCAGCATCTGATTTATTGGCTCAAATTGACTTTCAGGGCTCTGAGGAAATGAAGCTGAAGGCTCAGCACATCTCCACCCTCGTCGTGAGTTTGTCCGACTTTGTCCGTGTGGCTGACAGGAAAATCATCGCCACCACCTTGTCGCAGCTCAAGCTGGAGCTGGACTTTGACAGCACCGCCATCAGCCAGCTGCAGGTCGTGCTGTTCAGCTTCCAGGATGCTGTGAGTCTCAACACGGCACAGCGCACAAAACATAACATTTATTTCATCTCAGACTTTCAAAAAAAAAAAAAACAACTCAAACACTTAATTTCTGGGCTGAAATGATTAATCGGATTAATCGTGATTAATCGATTATTGAAATAATCATCAACTGGATTATACAGACTCAATTCAAAGGCTTTTTTAGTGAGAAAAAACAACATATTCAGAGCAGTAATTAAGGCAAAACTGTGCAAAACATAAATATACCGTTTGCATTTAAAATAATAATGATTAATCGAATCAATCATAATTAATCAATTATTAATATTTTATTATAAAAAATAATAAAAATCATTTTTTATTATTTTTAAATAAAATAATTTGGACTAGGTGAAGCTAAAACTGCCATGTAAGAATGATTGTTAATCTTAAGTGGAAAATGTATTTATTTGTTTGCACAGTAAAGGCTTTTTAAATTGATTACTATATTCTTTGACGATTATTTCAAATATTGATTAATCACGATTAATCTTTTCAATCCTACTATGCACTACTTTGATTTTGTTTACTTTTGCAATATTATCCAAAAATAAAACACATTGAAGTTAGTGGTTGTAAAATGTAATTTCTATTTATAAGGCCTAAAAACCAGTTTCCCACTCTTCTGAACCCCAGTCATGTGATTTCCTGCCTGTTATTCATCCCCCTTCGGAGGCAGAGGTGCCTCTCGCCTTTCTGTCAACCTCTGAACACTTTGGTGTGAATGTTTCATGCCTTCTACATCTGCTGCATTCAGCACAGACTCTGCACAGATTTCAGACAGAAATCTGAGAAATACTTCAGTGAAAAAAGAGGATCTGCCAGGAGTAATTGAGCCTTCTGCAAATAGGCTCATCTGCTCTCTCCCCTTTAGACATGTAGATGAAATGACACATGAGCAAATTGTTGTTTTCATATTAGTGAGCGGCATTGCATAACCTGAAGCAGAAAGTGGAGCTCTGACGCCTCCTGCTGGTCATCACTGCGTCAAGTTTGGATGAAAATATTTATAAAAATCTATTTTAGAAGATATATGCTGCAAAAGCACATAATCTTTCCAAGTATTTTTGGTCCAGTTTTTAGTGCAGATATATCTTAGTACATTTGAAATAATTAGTTAAAAGTAACTTTTCAGCAAGAAATATGAGTTTTAAGTCAATAAATTCCTTAATATTGATGAGAAAGTGCTAGGAATAATGGAAGATTGTTTCACTTATAATATGGAAATGTCTTGTTATATGTGAAATTGATATTAATGAATTATTGACTTAAAACAAGCTTGTAAGTTAGTTTTGCCTTAATTTAGGTGCACTAAGATATTTTCACTAGAAACTAGACCAAAAGATATTATTTTGTGATTTTGCAGTGTTTCATAAACTTAAAGATGGTATACACTGCAAAAACACAAAATCTTACCAAGTATTTCTGGTCTAGTTTCTACAGCAAGTATCCTAGTATATTTGAAATAAGACTAAACTAACTTAAAAGTGAGTTTTCAGCAAAATATAGAAGCTTGTTTTAAGTCAGTAATGTCAAAAAGTTCTAGTTCCATTGGTGCCGTTACCTAGCAACGCCAGCCAAGCCCAGCCCGTCACCTAGCAACCGAGTTCCAGTTCCACTGGCAGATTATTTCACTTACAACAAGGCATTGTTCCCATGTTATAAGTGTTATAATATGCCAGTAGAACTAGATCTTTTTCATCAATATTATAGAATTATTGACTTAAAATTTGCTCCAAAATCTGGTTAAAAGTTACTTGTAAGTTAAATGTACAAAGATATTGGCACCAGAAACTAGACCAGAAATATTAGCTAAGATTTTGAGTTTTTACAGTGTTATAGTGTGTTCTGAATATGCAAATCTTGACATTTCCAGGTGAACAAAGTGCTGCGAAACCACAACATCAAGCCTCACTGGATGTTCGCTCTGGACAACATCATCCGGAAAGCCGTGCAGACCGCCATCACCATCCTGGTGCCAGGTAGCATCCGTGGCATCTCGAGCAGAGCCCCTCTAATCGAGTTAGAGCCAGCCTGCTGCTGGCCACATCCTACTGATGGATATGTGAGCTGTTTGGTCTCAGAGCTCAGCTTTGAGCACGAATAAGAAAAGAGGAAGCTAAAATGCTTTATATTCAGGGAATATATGGAGAAAGACACTCAGATTTCAAATGAATATTTAGCTTTTTTTTTTTATCCGATTAACAATTTGCTAAAACATTACAGAGTGATATATCAGCAGCTAAATTGATCTAAAAAAACTATATTTGCTTTGGCTTTTCCTTTTCTTCTTGGACTGCAAAAACATAAAATCTTACCAAATAATTTTATAGTGCAAATATCTTAGTTCACTTGAAAAAAGACAAAACTAACTTATAAGTAACTTTTTAACATAACAGAAACATGTTTTAGGGTTAATCCAATTAATTTTGATTAATTAATTATTGAAATAACCGTCAACTAATTTGATAACTGATTAATTATTAACTGAAGTTACAGATTCCAGCAGTAATTAAGCCAAAACTGTATAAAAATATACACATTTTGCATTTAAGATAAAACACTTCTGTCTGTAAATATGTTTTAGTTAAAACTACTCAAACTGCAAAGCTATAGCTTCACTTGGTTCAGATTAAACATTAAATATTTATTTGCATCTTTTAATGTATTTCTAATATTATGGAAAAACGTTTTAGGTGGTTTAATGAAAATCTATGCAATATACCAATTTTTATTTGATTAAATGTCAGAATAATTGATAAATTGATTGTTTTTTTAATTGTATTGCAGGACTAAAGATGCTGGAACTGAAACTGTTATTTTCTTTACAAATTAATTAATGATTTTGTTCACAAACTTGAAGAACTTGTTTGCAAAACATCCAATTTCTAAAAATAAATATGCTGTAATAAGATTTTAAAAAACTAGAACTCCTGTCAGCCTAATGAAGGAAGAGAAATAAAGTTTTTTATTTCATTTTACAAATAAAAATCTGAAAAGTGTGGCTTGGATTTTGTGTTCAGCCCCATTTCTTCTGTTTCCTCTAAATGAAATCCTTTGCAAGGCGGTCTAAATACTTGAAGTTTTTCTCTCTACTTCTGAATTTCAGTTTAACAAAACCAGAGCAACCAGAGAAGCAGCAAAGTTTCCGTCTTGTTGCTTGTTTAATAAACAGGAGTTTCTGTCTGGCTTTCAGAGCTGAGGCCTCACTTCAGCCTGGCCTCAGAAAGCGACGCGGCCGACCAGGACGACTTCGACGACGACGCGGAGCCCGTCAGAAACTCCACTCACCAGAGCCGCGCACCCGCCGTCGTCGCCCAGGACGACACGGTGGCGACGTCCGGCGTGAGCACGCTCAGTTCAACCGTCTCCCACGAGTCTCACAACGCGCAGCGATCCGTGAACATGGAGCTGGGCCGCATGAAGCTGGAGACCAACAGGTAGACACTGCTAACTCCTGCATGACTGTTCTAGTTGTTTTCGTCGTCTCCTAAAATAAATCTCCTGTGTGTTTCTGTCTCCCTGGTTGACTGCAGGCTGCTAGAAGAGCTGCTGCAAAAGGAGAGAGAGTATCAGGCCATCCTGCAACAAGTGCTGGAGGAGAGAGAGCAGGAGATCCGACTGCTGAGGATGCGATCTGAGCCTGCAGGTCTGCGCTTTGATGAAACCAACACAATCTGGCTGTGGTTCAACGTGCAAAAGATGTGGAGACAGTATAAAAAAGTGTGATCATACACATCCATACACACAAAGATGGCACCTTTTTATCACCTTCTGGAGGTGCAAATTGGAGGATTTCAGACTATATCACATATTTCCTGACTTTCTATTGATCTTAATCAATTGGCTTCCTTCAAACTAACACTGTGCAGATTTTGCACACAGGTTTAAAGGTTTATGCATAAGTTTATGCAAAATTTAAAGACAAGACGAGTGTTTTGTTGTACTTCCTCCATTTGGGTCTCAACCGCTTCCAAAAACAGTCCAAGTGCTAAAAAGGTTTTCAGCAATAAGTTAAAGGTTTTTTGGTGTCTGGAAAATGAGCCGTTTCAAAAGCCTTCCGAATGTAACGTCACAAATCAGTAGGAACGGCCCTGTTACCTAGCAACCCCAGCCGAGCCCTGCCCATCACCTAGCAACCCAAGAGAAGTTTTAATACATTTGATCAGCTCGTTTAACCGCTGTATGCGCTGTACAATGGCTGCTGGAAAAAGACAATTGTTTTGTTGTTGATTTACCGTCCAGAAACCACTTGCTGCATTCTTTTTGGTTGTGCAGGAGGCGCCACTTCTGCTTATCAAGTATAAATGTTGATTTGGGGGTGTGGCCAGCAGCAGCTTATTTGGATTAAAGTGACAGAGGACCTAAAATGGCTCATTCTGAGAAGAGCTCAAAACTAAAATCTCATTATATTTTGTGGAAAAGATGTAAAGAACATGTTTTGTATCACCCATAAACCTATCCAAACCTGTCCAAGGAAGCAGAACAGGTCACCTTTTGAATAGCATGCTTTATCATTTAGTTTTGGAAACATCTTCTTGGGTACTTTTTTTAATATAAATGCAAAAATTTGCTCTGCTCCAGAATCTCCCGCTGTGTCAGAAAGCTTACAGGATCGGAGCGGTGAAGCTGCAGAGAGACACGAAGACCCCGAGCTGACCGGCTGGCTGAGGCTTTCCGGAGCTGACCAGGACGCTATAGACAGAGTAAAGACATTCTACTTTTTATTTCATCATTACAGGAACAGGTGGTTGTTAAATTAATATTTATCTTTTTTGTCTTTTTCTTTAGATACTGAACGAGGAGTATACTTTAAATGACATCCTTCATTATGTGACCAGAGACGACCTGAAGAGTTTAAGACTGAGGTAGTTAAACATTCACTCTTTACTGTAACTAAAGCTCAGTTTCACTTCTGTGTTCAGTCACAGAAATACAAGCAGACGATTAAATCTGTTCTGTACAGGAATACAGAAGTGAAGCTGCAGCAGCTGCCTGTTGCATCATTGTGTGTCGTGGGGTTTTACTCTGTTGGCTCAGAAAAACTTTATACTGGTCTTCTCATTGGGACCAGAAGTTCAATAGCTTATTGGCTTTATTTACAAATATAAAGGGGAAAGCTCTGAAATTGTGTTTTCTGTGAATTATGCTTATCAGCTCTAACTGGATGAGGAAGTTCAGTAGACCTGGAACCTTGATTTGTCTTTCTCTGCAGTGAAAATATTCACACCGCTCAAACTTTACCGCTTTTCGTCAACGTTACAACCATAAACTTCAACATTTTAACACTTAAGGGAGAAGTGAAAGGAAAAGGAAACGGGTTTATCTTGTCAACAGACTCTCCTGGCTAAGCTGAAGAAAAACAACCCTACAGCATGATGCTGCCTTCACCGTGTTTTTCTGCAAAGGTTGTTGTGAACACTTAGTTTTCAATCACAGATCATTTTGCACTTGAATTAGAGTTAAAAAAAGAGGCTTAATTCCCTACTTTTTTATATTAATGTCTAAATTATTTCTAAATCTATGAATCCTTTTTCTTCCACTTTAAAATCTTGCTTCATTTTGTTATAAATACATATAAGTTTGTTGTTTGCAAAAGGACAAAATTGGGAAAAGTTTATACAGGTATGAATAATTTTGTATAGCGATATTTGGCGCCACCTAATGACCTTGCTAAGGAATACACTTACATGTCTTAGCCTAGAAATATTCTTCTATTTAGCTGTTTCATTATTTGCCTATCAGTGTTATTGATATTTGCTTCAAAATATTGAGAATTAGGTTGCAAGTAGCAGCTTTGCATTTTTTGAGTTTGTTTGTTTTACTGTTTCTTTTCTCTTATCTATGAACATTTTTGTCTGTGATGCACAAACACAAACATCTTTGTTTTGTTTTGTTTTTTTTTATCCAGTCCATTAAATTTTTTTATTCAGGTTTCTGCACTGATTGAATTTATCTTGTCTTCTTTGGTCATAATAATTAGCAGTAAGCAACTTAACACCATGTCCTGCTACTTTTTCCTATTAATTTTCTATTAACTCATCATTTTAAATTGGACTGTGAGTTGTACGTGTTTTAATACTTCTTGAATCTCAAATCTATAATAATAAATTAAAGTAGTTTAAGAAAGCATGATCCTAATGGATTTTTACTAAATGCAGTGTATTAGCTGCGATATGCTTTGAGTTTACAGCTTTTTCTCTTCTTGTTTCTTAACAGAGGTGGAGTTTTGTGTAAACTATGGAAGGCCATCACAGACTTCAGGCAGAAACCAGCCTGACGCCTTTTCTACGAGAAGCCAACCTCGATGTTACCTCAGTATTTATAGGAACAACCAGACGTTTAGGAGGAGAAAACCTGCCTTTATTGGACAGCTTTCCAACCACACAAGAACCTTCTGAAGAATTTTTCTAATTTTCAAACCAAGATTCTGGATTTTAGGAGATTTTTAAAACTATTTAAAAAACAAAGTGCCACTTGTTTTGATAGGACTGTTAGGTAGAAAATGCTGTTTTTGTTACAGATCCACAGTGACAAAATTATTGAAATGTTAGGCTTGTCTTTAGCAAAACATTTTCTCCAGACTTGTCATTACGTTTACAGAAGTGGAGATTGACCGCTTTTTAAAACGCCTGAGACACAAAATACTACATCCAACGTCATCTATACTAATATTTTTATCATAAAATCTTATCACTACTTTATTTAAATAAATTTTATTTAATTAAACTATGGAACATGACAGTGTATGCTCCTTGGTTTTATTTTTATTTTTTATTTAAATATTTTCTTCACATTTCCTTTTAAGGAGCAAATTTACAGTTTTATTGCTAAATATATTCTTCTTGTAAATAATGTGTTATACTTCATCTGTGAATGACTTTTATGTACTTTATAGAAGATATTGCTAAACATGAATTGGACCAAGCCTACATTATGAAGACAATGGGGGAAATGACGTGTATATTATTATATTTTCTAGTCTCTGCTGTCATAGGAAGTAGCACTCAGTTGGTAATGAATTAATATAACATGATCTGATCATTGGCTTTTGTTGTTGTACACTGGCACAGTTGTGTTTATATCCTGCCTGTAATCCTTGAATCCGATGTATTTTGTGGTGAAAATTCTGAAATGAAAACAGATTTCTCTTTTATGGATCTTTTTTTTTAAACTATTTTCTCTGAAACGGCGTAAATAATCATGAACAGTTTGTCAGTTTCATTTTATATTCAAGATGATTCAAGATTTTTGTGTCATTGTTAAAATAAAAATGTTTATGTTCAAGCTGTGAAAAAAGTGTGAAATGTTGTATTTACATTTCCCTGCTTTCGTAGGCGATCGTACACTGATGTAAAATTTAAATGTTTGCAACTAAAAGCACCAGAAAAATAACTACAAAATAGTGAATTGTTGGAGATTGCAAAGGTATTGAGTAACTTTACCACTATGGCCAGTTATAGACTTGAGAATAATTTCTCAATTTAAATGAGCAATTCTAATAAATCTGTAAAAATTAAACATTTACATATTTTTAAGTAATACAATAATATTATTACCAGAGGGAGAAAATGTACACTTACATCAAGGGCAAAAACAGCACAATTCAATCAATAAATAAGGTCATATTTATTGTTTCAATTATTGTTTTTAATCATTTGTGTACTAACCATTACTTAAATATTTGGATGTTTTTTATTAAACGTCCAGCTAAGTTATTAAATCCTATGTAATCATTTTAATCCTGCAGCACATTTAAATTGTCACATTTGTTACAGATGAGGTTATTGAACTGTAGTTCAACTGTTGTGCAGGTTGACCAATCAAATGCTAGTGAGCCATTTTGACAGTTTTAGGTACCAAAATACGGACTAAATAAATACTGAAATAATATGCAACTGAAGTTTTAATGAGCATTTACAACTGTAATTTATACATTAAATAAGTGCATTATACATTTCCATAAGGACATATTTTAGCTTAAATTAGTTTGATCCAGTTTTACATAAGCCATCGAAAACTAAAATATTTAACTATTTATTTATTTAGATCGCGTCACTTTTGGTTCACTATACACTACAACTGAGCTTCAACAGGTGAATTGTTCGTCGCCATATTTGTTTATCAATTATCAGTGTGACGTCAGCGTTCTGCTCTCGCGACCGAGCCTCCCTCACCATGACAACGGCAGATGACTTTTAGCATCGCCGGGAGACGGCCGTTACCTCCGCCGCCGGTGATTTAGAGGCGTTTTTTTCCAATAAAGTCGTGTTTTGAATCGGCCCGTCTGGTTCATTTTTCATGTCGGAAGGTCGCTGGAGCTGATAGAGCCCCTCATGAGGCCGGCCGGAGGCAGAGAGAGACGCTGTTTTACCGAGTGAACAACAACAACAACATGGCTCTGCTTCAGCATCCCCGGCTGCTGCTCCCCTCTGTTTTCCTGCTGCTCTTCACCGGCCGTGTCCACGCCCGCTCCTCTCAGATATCAGATCTGAAATCTACCATCTCGGGGGTGGAGGAGCTGCTGGAGGAGTTCCGGAAGCAGCTCCAGCAGGACCAGGCATACAGAGCGGCCGACGTGAGCGACTCCTGCGTGGGCGACTTCAGCGCCGCGGAGCAGCGCATCATCCGGACAAAGGCCTCCATCGAGCAGGGAGCCACCTTCCTGTTGGCCCCGGACAGGGTGTACACCTGGAGGGACTGCTTACACGCCTGCTGCTCGCAGCCTCACTGCACGGTGGCGGTGGTCCAGGAGGACCTGCGGCGACCCGCGGACAGCCTCAGCTGTTACCTGTTTAACTGCACCTACAGGAACAAAAACATCTGCTCCTTCGCCCCGCAGGAAGGCTTCACCACCTACAGCCGGACTCCGAACGGCACGCTGGGGCACCTGCCCGGAACCACCGGCGGAACCACCGGGAGGCCGCGGCAAGCTGGGGAGGATGACACCCCAGGTGGGAGCTTTCTTTGTAAAACCTCATCATTCTTTGGGATTATAATGCTAACAAAACATCATTGTTAAAGGTTAGCTTACAGGTAGTTCAATTATATTTTTAAAAGTACTTTATTTATCCCAAAAGGAAATTAAATATAGCTGATTATCAGGGCTGTTAACATTCAAGTATTGTCAAAGTTGGGAAGTAAATAGTTAGATTTGCTTGAGTAACTTTTATTAAATGTACTTTTAGGAATATTTTTACTACACTGTTTTTACTCTTGAGTAAAACTTCTGGGTTCTCCACTGAATGAAAAACAAACATGTTTAAACAAAAAAAAATCTACATACACACCTGCAGATTTTGTTAGTTTTATATTGAAAGAAACTGATTTGGGGAGAAAAAATCTTTGGCCTGATTTTGTTATTTATATGAACAACTTTGGTTTTTGAAATAATAATTTGAAATAATTTGATCAATTACTCATAAACTTTGTTACTGTTACTTTAGTAATTTCTTTTTGCCTGATTTTGTTATATTTTGTTACGTACATGAATTATTGTAATTTTTGTCCTTAAAATTTACACTTAACTTTATATTTTGGTCCGCCTGACGATATAATTTTTAAATATTAAATGATTGATCATTTGATCAGTTACTCAATACTTCAGTAAACTTTTTACCAATTTTTTTTTTACTTGAGTAATTTCTTGGAAAAAGTTGTATTGTTTTTAAGTTTGCTTTCTATTTTGTCTCCAACTATGATAAAACAAATTATAGATTGAGGCTGTACTATGGTGTGAATATTTTTGCAAAGCTTTGTAGTTTCTATTTTATTCAGCCGATTAAATTAGTGGTAAAGTTTCTGGTCAACTTAAAATTAAGCATTAAAGATGCAATTAGGGAGTGAAAAAATATTAAATTCTTATGAAAATTATACCAAAGTTGTTTTTTGTATGTTCTCTGGTTCATGTTAGTTACTAGAAAATAGAAACATTTTATTAACTAATTTCTACAAACAATACTGTCTGTTTACAGGATTTGTTTTTTATTTCCTCAAAGGGAAATCAGGTTATTAGACTAAACACTGATAGTATTGTTTAGCAGCTGAGGAAGCATTACCAAATGTTTGCATATCAAATGTTTTATTTTGTCAATGTAAAGCATGGCAGCAGAATGTTGACCTTTTCACTGTAAATTTGGTTTAAATTTACTATTAATAATGAGAATATGATTTATTCTACAGTAAAGTCTCTTTCTATCAGCCATGCATCTCAGCACACTGCAGCTAAACATTATCAGCTGGTATTTCACTGATAAGGTGCCACGGTTGGATTAATGATTGTCCACTTGTGATATGAGATCAGGATGCTGAGAGCAGGACCAGATGTTGTGGAGCTTTAGCTGAAAGTCAATAAATGTAAAACAAGTGGTTACATTTTCTTATTTCAGCTTTTGAGTAGCTAATTTTTTATGCTTTATGTCACTAAAGTGAATATTTTTAGTTTTCAACTTCCTAAAACAGGCATGCTCACTATTTTTTGTTGAAATGTAATTTTTTCTTTAAAAACTATTTACTTGTGATTTTTCTTTATTTGATTAAAAGTGGAGCTGCACCGATTTATTGGCACCAATTTCCTTAATTCTGAGTGATTGGTGATCGGCCAATACTTAAATGTGAAGCTGATCTTATGCACCGATCTTATCGACCTCAGCTGTCCTCTTCTGCTCTCCCATGAGAGAAGTTTGACTGACAGACCGGCCCACCATGTTGCAATTAACAATAGTCGCTCCACTGTTTCCAATTCAGCGACTTTATTGTGACTTTTAATGACATTTTAGACAAAAAAAAAAATGATGTCAGCCAAAATCGGAATCAGGTCAGGCTTTTAAAGAGCCAGAAAACTGCAATCGGTGCACCCATGATTAAAAGTCTAATCTTCTAATATTCTGCTCCATAATTTTAGCTTCAAAGTTTAATATCGTAGTATGGTGGCATTAAGTTCTGCAGCAAAAGGTGTACAAAATATGCTTTATGAAAAGGAGCCAAAATCAATGTTTAGTCAAACTTAATAACCTAAATCAGACACGTAAACATTACAAGACTAACCTCAGGTTAAATTCACAGAAACGGACGAGCCCCCTCGCAGCGATGCGGGCCAGGACGTGGTGATCCAGCTGCCCACGGACTGGGCCGTCCTGGACGGCAGGGACAGCGTGGACGACCACAGAATCACGCATTACGAGTGGACTCTTGTTAAAGGCGATACAGCCGTCAACATGAAGGTCTGTTTTCACATTTTATCTGTCACTAAATTCAGCAAAACGGACACAAAAACGTCAAGGAAGGTTAAACACTGCAAAAACACAAAATCTGACCAAATATTTCTGGTCAAGCTTCTGATACAAATATCTTAAAGCTTTCTGAAAAGATGTTGTTTTTTCAGAAAGATATAGGAGCTTAATTTCAGTTAATAATTTGCTCATATTTATGAAAAAGTTTAAGTTCTGTTGGCAGATAATTTCACTTTTAGCAAGACATTCTTCACACATAATTGAAATAATTATTTCACATACATTTTCATCAACATTAATGACTTTTTAATTTAAAACCAGCTCCTCCATCTTGCTGAAAAGTTACTTTTAAGTTAGTTTTGTCTCATTTCAAATGTACTAAGATATTTGCACTAGAACCTAGACAAAAAACTTGGTTCAGTATTTTTATAGTGTTCATTATAATAACTGCAAAAAGTGTCCTATGTGAAGATATATCTTTAAACAATTTGTACTAAAATACAGTTTTAATCTTGATGAACCAGGTGAACCGCGGAGCTCCTTCTCTTGATCTGTGCTCAAACAGTCAGATGATGCAAATATTTGCTCTTCCACTGTGAATGATCAGGTTGTTGTTGTGACAGAATAAAAAGCATGATGGTCTGTTTACAGTAAACCGGTTCAATTGAATGCACAGCTCCATATCTCCATGCTGGATCAACAGAGATTAGATTTGGTTATGCATTCACATCGCCCAGAGAAAAGCGGAAACATGAGCCGGTTTCAGTGACCAGAACCTTAGAGATCATTTCCTGTTGTCCTTTTATTTCTTTACCTTTAACAGAAAAGACATGAGAAAACATTGCAGCAAATTTCTATTTTCCCTTATACCGTTTATTTTTTCTTTCTTTAGCTGCTCCACTAACCCGGTTATTTAAATTTTTAATATAAGAATTTGATATCTGAACTAGAACTGGGCGATATGGTTTCAAAATAAAGTCTGACATTTTCATACCAGATCCGATTGCTAATTTTAATCAATTTTTCTTTTTGCTCACTTTCTTTTCTAAACAAAGATGTTACAAATGACAGAAAATGTTTTCAAAAAGTGGCTTTTATTTAGGTATCCCTATGGTGAGTTATACGAGTATTAGGGTCAGGCCACGAGACTTTTTGTTCAATTTTGGCAATTTAGTCATAGTATTAGCAGAAAAACGAAACAATTTTAACCAGAAAATAGTTGTTTTAAAAAGAAAAAAAAATGTTTTAATGAGAAAAAGGTTTGAATTATCAGGATTTGACTTGAGCAACTTGTTTCAACGTCCTGCGACTGATAATAATTTGATGCAAATGTGTCAAAAGATCAACTATTATTTGTAAAACTTAAGCGGTGTAATGAATAACGTCACAAGATGCTCAACATTCCTCATTAATTTTTTTGTTATTTTTTGTGTCTGAGTTCTCATAAAATTACGACTTTATTCTGGTAATTAAAAAATAATAATCTTACCCCGGCTCTGATATTCCATCGTAGAGTTCACTTAAATAAATAGAAGCTTTAAAACACACTTGTCAAACAAGATGGCCACCTCAGCGTGATGACATCACGCTGAACTATAGAAACCCAACAACAACTGAAGAAAGAAAATCCAGATTTTCCGCAAATTAAATATTCAGAACCCAAAAGTTGAATTAATAAAATCCCTAGTCTGAAACTTTGCAAGCTTTATTTTGTTTTTTGCACACTGAAGGCGACCCACCCAGGGCTGCTGAAGGTCAGCGGTCTCCAAGAGGGCGTCTACACGTTCCAGATGACCGTTACCGACTCGGCGGGGCAGAAGAGCTCCGACAACGTCTCTGTCACCGTGCTGGCACCAAAACACCAGGCGGAAGGTGAAAGGCTCACCAAAGATGTCTCCACTTTTGGTTCTGACTGTTGGGGAGGTTGAGCACTTAATCATGTTTCTGCTCACAGTTTGCACTGGTGACTGCTCCAACTACCAGTTCAAGTGTGATGACGGCTGCTGCATCGACATCTCCTACGCCTGTGATGGGAGGCAACACTGTCCCGACCGCTCTGACGAAGACTTCTGCACAAATTGTACAGATTTTCATCCTTTACATTAGAGATGCTAACAATTAATCAATTTATGATTAATTGTCAGTTAATGTTTTATAAGATTAAAATTAGTTTCAATCAATTAACTTATAACATCTGCTTAGATCTTCTTTTAATGTTGTAATTTAGCCTCCATCCAGCAGAGGGCCACACTGAAGCAAAGTCAGCTAATATAGGATTAAAGATGGTGGAGCAATATTAGAACAGGAAAGAGAAACCGTACAGTTTGGAGTGCAAATGCACTTTATGCGGTTCTGTTTTTGAAATATAAACGCTTCACAAACTTCACTTTTACCTTACAGCTGCTCATTAAGCTGAACTGTGACTGAGTGACTCATTAGGGCCGATTTAGATAGAAAAAAAAAGGAGCAAATTTTCACCAAAAAAGAAAAAAAAAAGAGAAATTTCTGAGCTCCAAAAGTCGAACATTTGCAAGAAAATTTTCAGATTTCACTCAAATTTTCTAGAAAAAAAACTCTGAAATTTAAATTCGAAAGTAAAAATTCAAATTTTGTGATTAATCTCAAATTGTCAGAAATTTCCAACTTTTCAAACTTTTAGTATTTTCAAAATTCAAAAGCCAAAAATTTACTGTTGAAACTTCCATGTTTTTCTAGACAATTTCTGAGGTTAATCTTAAATTCAGCACTTTTTCTAGCAAAGTTGTGTCTTTCCAAGCTGAGAAATTTCCACGTTTTTTCCTAGAAAATTAATGAGATTAACCTACAACTTTCCGAGTTTTTTGGTGGAAATTTACCCCTATTTTTATCTACATTGGCCCTAATACGCCGTCGCAGTCTGGGATGTAAAATGCACTTTATGTGATTTTGTTTTGAAATATAATCACTCGAAAAACTCCTTAAATTCCTTAAACTCTCTCAATTGAAGAGAAAGCTCAGGTTTTTAAGAAAGTGGCCGCTTATCAATTAATCGTTAGATCAATCTTATCCTAACTTTATATCAACTCATGAATCAATAACTTCCATCCCTGCTTTGAATAAAACTGATTAAAAAAGCTTTATCTAACACCCAGAACCTGATCCCTGTGGGGGTTTTTTTAGTTGATGGTGGCCGGAAGTCGGTGACCCACCCGGTGAATCCCCCCCGCCCTCAGAGGCCCGCAGCCCGGACCGAGCAGGCTGACAGTGCCGCCATGCTGCCAGAGGCATCCAGGAAAACAGTCGTGTCAGCGGTAGACGGGAGCAGCGCTGTTCCTGCTCAGAGCCTCACTGAGCAGCAAGTTGCGTCTGCTAACCAAGGTAGGAAGAAGGTTTATAATCGAGTTGAAGGACATCCGTGTGATGAGTCTACTCCGGTTGTTCGTTTGCTAAACAGTAGGATGCACTCCTTAGTGCTTTGTCTTTTTTGTAGAGCAGCGTGTGTGTGGACATGAGAGCAGATGGAGCCTACAGGCGGCCGCTGAGCCAACAAACCACTCAGCATTCCCTGGGAAAGCAGCTCTTAGCCTGCATCCCTCCTTAGTGCCAGAACAAAGCTCCCCTGTCTCTGATGCCATCTGATCCCTGAATTAGACCGAGACCGGCCAAAAGGCCGCCTGCACCACTGCTGTTTTAACACACTCTGCGTATTATGTGCCTGAAGTGTGTTCTCTCTAAAGAAGAGGAGAACACAGTTTTTGGTCTGATGATGGTTAAACGTGTCATAATTGCTTTGTTCACTGCAAAAAATAAAATCTCACCAAGTATTTATGGTCTAGTTTCTAATGAAAATACCTTGGTACACTTTATTTATTGTGTTTATTATTATTACTGAAAAGATCTTAATATTTCTTGCTTAAAAGTTACTTGTAAGTTAGTTTTGTCATATTTCAAGTGTACTAATATATTTGCACCAGAAACTAGACCAAGAATACTTGTTTTAAATGAAAAAATAAAGATTATTATTGAAAGGAAGTAATTTAGAAAAGAAAAATTAGCAAAATGTCAGTTTCTAGATGCACAAACCTGGTCGGCCAGCTGGGATTTCAGTGAAATCTGGTTCTTCAAAGTCTAGATTCAGGGACTGAATATATAAACTAAAAGGAAATACATAAAAAAAGGAAACAGTTTATAGTTATCCTTCTTTGTAATAATTTTGCATTACTTGGTGCTGTTCTATCACATATAATCCCAGTAAAATCGTGTGAATTTGTGGTTTAAACATGACAAAATGTGAAAAAGTTTCAAGGAAATGAATGCTTTTGCAGTATTTTGCAAGGTGATGTAAAATAATATTTGAAACGTACGCCGGGTTTCTGCAGATCCATGCGCTGCAGATCCGGTCGTTGGCCCCTGTAAAGGCACCTTCCCTCGGTGGTACTACGACCAAAAGGCCCGAGAATGCAAACACTTCCTGTACGGTGGTTGCCAGGGTAACCACAACAACTTCCTGCAGGAGTCAGACTGTGTCAGCGAATGTTTACAGAAAAGTAAGAAGACGCATCATTTGATTTTTACTCGTTTCTTTTAATTACAAGAATCTGAAGATGTATTTTCACACTAATGTCGTCTTTTAGGTTCGGCTTTCAGCCCAACCAGTGCAGCTGCTCCCGTCACAAAGCCGACTGAGAAAGGTAAAAATATATGTTCACTAGCGATTATTTACTCTGACAATTCGTTGATTAATCAGATAAAAATGGCGGATTCTTCAGATTTTTCATTTAACCATTTGAGCCTTTTTAAATACAATATTAGAGGTACATTAAAAGATGCAAGTAAACAAACAATTCAGTTCTTTTTTTTAAATAAAAAAATAAATATTTGATTGCCTAAAATGCATTTCTTTAGTGAATTTATACCAGGTGGAGCTAAAACGTATTTACAAGCAAATATGTCTCTATCTTAAATGTAAATGTATATATATTTGTACAGTTTAGATTAATTACTGCTCTGAATATGTTGTTTTTTTTAAGTAAATGGTGTTTATTGTCGTCTGTATGCTCTAATTAACGATTATTTCACTAATCGATTAATCGCAATTAATTCAATGAATTATTTCAGCCTTACTGTGATCTTGTAATTAGTTATTTTTTCTGATGGATTTTAAGATTTTACTTTTATCCAGGACTTTACAGCATATTTTGTTATAATTTTGCAAAAAAAAAAAAAAACTTAAATTGTCACAGAAAAACTGAGAAAAGCCTGATTGTTGCACCTCAAATAAATATGAGGACATTTGAGTCTGTTTACTCCAGTAACGATTAGATAAAGTTGCAGATTATTTCAATGATTGATTGATTGCAATTAATCCAATTAATGTTTTAATATGCAGAGATTATGCAGACTTTCAAACAGAATACAGCTTCTTTACTGCTCTGATTTATTTTTATTTTATTTTTTCAGAAAATGGCCTTTATTTTAGTCTGTATACTCTACTTGATGATTAATATATTAGTTGATGATAATTCATTATTTGATTAATCGATTCAACTCTAGTTTACTGGCTAAAGTCTCGTCTGTATTAATTGTTTAAGCTGCGCCTAAAGTTTCCAAAACCCAAGCAGAGAGTAGCGACATAATCTCCAAACCATTTCCAGTTAAAGGAGGACACCCAGGCCCGGAGTCAGGTGAGTCCGGTTATCTCTGCTCATATTTGAATTATAATGTCTCTGCTCTACAGGTGAAGTTCTAGTTTTCTTTCCTTCAGGTGCAATTCTTCCTCTGGCGCTCGGCATCCTCATCACTGCCCTGCTGCTGCTCATGATCGGCTGTCGTCTCAGACTCGTTCGTCACAAGCTGAAGAAAGCGCGACCGCTCACCACCGAGGAGTCTGACTACCTCATCAACGGCATGTATCTGTAGCCTAGGAAGCTGTTAGTCTCAGATTTAAACAGCTGTACGCTCTGCTGCCCTTAAAAATAATCTAATTATAAATCAATAAAGATGTTTAAAATCCCCGTGATTAAACCAAACAACCCGCTAAACTACATATCAGACATTGTTCAGCTTTTCCTCCTGCAAGTCTGGCACAAAACGCCATTTCTGCCACTAGGTGTCACTAATGTGCCATGTTTGTGCTGCACCTGCTACCACAGCTAGCTTGAATGAAAGACGAGTATTTGAGTGCCTGGTAACCATGGTTACCATCCGTAAATCCTGATTGAGTCCGAATCGGTAAACCATCATGTCCTGCAAATCTTCCTGTCTTTACAGCATGTTTTTTTTTTGTGATAAATCATTATGAACATATTTGATTTGATTTATTGTTTTAAATAAATAAAATAAAAGTACCCCAAGGAAAGGAATTTTACAATATTGTGGTTATTTGTATTAATTTGTCTTTTCTTTAAGCTTGCTGGGGAATTTATTTACACAGGTTTGTGTAAATAAAATACTAAAACGTTAATATATCTGTAAATAAAAAAATATATTTCACAAAGACGGATATAAATGAAAATTTGAATATTAGATAACTATTACTAATATTAAGTAATAATTTTGCAGAATTCTAAGTAAACTGAGATTTCTGAAAACCAAGATCCTACAAACATTTGTCAAACAATTTTTGGAGAAAAAAAAACTTATTAGAGAAACATCTACTTTACAAATGAGTAATTTTCTAAAGAACCAGCATTTTATCTTAATTTTTAGGATTTAAAATAAATTTAAACATAATAGGACAGCTATCTTTTTTTAAAAGCAGATTGATTCCAGTACATTAAGGAAAACATTTAACGACTTATTTTAGCGCAATACTGCAAAAAAAAAAAAAACGGTTGAAAATGTACATTATTGATATATCTGTATTTAAAATGCTAACTAGCACCTTTTAATTTTTAGCAAAAGTTATTAAGACTGGTTTAGAGAGATTTTGTGTTATTTTTGTAAAATTGTGCAAGTTGGAACCATGAAATGTTACAAAATTAACTCTGTAAAACCTGCAGTTTGTTCCTATCTGCATTAACTGGGGAAAAACAAGAAACAAAGAACTGCAAGAAAAACATAAACATCTCTTTATTTTTATATCCCATTCCAGATATTGTGAAAGCCAAGAAAGTTATCATCAACCACTTCAACCCCTCTAAATAAAATGTGCTTTTTTTTTGTGTTTAATTCTTTTTCTCCCCAAGAAAACAGACATTTGCTTTATATTGTTGAAGTTTATTTTGGCAAAGCAGTGACTCTCCCAGTTAGTGACCACACACGTCGGAAATGGAGACCAGCGGCAGCAAACGACACGTCACCCGGTGGGAAGCGCAGCCCTGTACCTGCATGCGTTTTGGTGAGTTAGGTGCTGTTTCTGAAGTTTATCCAGAGAGTTGAGTGTTTCATACGTGACCTAACGGTTCTGCACATCAGTCACGGTGTTGTTCGTGTTTTCTAATACTGCTGGAAGGGGTTTGAGGAGAAAACAAGCTTATATTCTAGCAGAATAATCTACAGTTAGATGATCCACACACACACACACACACACACACACGCTGTAGCTAGGTGAATTATCTAAAAGTCTCCGGTGTTTTTGTTCTGCTTTCCTCGTACATTCAGCTTTGACCCTGCTGAAATGTAATGCAAAAACACCTGACTGCAATAAAAAAAACACAAAAAACCCCAGCAGTTAAAATTAAATTAACCAAAAGATGGAGGCCTGGAAATAAAAAAAGAAACAAAAAGCCCATCTTGAATATTTCTGCATGGAGCTTCAAGCAGTCTTTTCCTTGCAGCCCTTTAAGGCTGTCAGTGTTATTTCTCCAGTCCCTCTTTTGTCTCGAACAAAAAAAAAAGAAAAATAAAGCATGTTTTATAATGCTTGAAACAAAATATCAAGGCTTGCTGATGCCATCCGAGTTTTTCCCCAGGTTTCAAACTTAAAGGTGGATTATGGCTCGTCTTCTTATTCAGAGTTCATCCCTGTGAAAGACAGACCGTGAACGTTAGAGCAGGAACATGTGAGGAAACATCAACCTGTCATGCAAACCGTGAAGAACCGCATGCAGAACGATCAGATTAAGTGTCAAACAGCAGCTGGTCTGAGGCCACAATCCACAGAGAAGATGATTAAACCGGCTTTTATTGGGTAGTAGGCAACCAAACCAACTAACTAATCATGCTTTAAGCACCTCCAGCACCGCTCCTGTTACGTAACATTTTGGTTCCAAACAGGAAAAAAAAAAAGCTAAAACCAGATTAGTGGGTGAAGAAAGCGTTAAATAAACAAAAAAAAAAGGGGGAAACGTGCAGCTAGTTGGCATGGTATGGAAGAAGCAAAAAATGTCAACAAGCAGCAAAATGCAGCCTCTTGTGCTCCATTGTCTGCTCCAAGCCACACCATTTCACCTTTGCCACTGTGAGAAGGAGAGAGAGGGAGGAGGGGGAGAAGGAAGTCACTTCCACCTGGACCACTGCTTGTCTCTGTCTGTTAAAGGCACATAAATCACCCCCATCAAGGGCTTCATCTTGGTGCTGCCGTCCTCCATCTTGTCATATTGCTCAAGCATCTGGTTGCCTCCAGCCGGGCCGACCGGGAGAATCAGACGCCCGCCGGGCTTCAACTGGTCCAAAAGCTGAAGAGGCAGGTGAGAAGAGCGTCAGTGTAGTGATTCTTAAAAAAAATAACAAAAAAAACAGTAACAAGGCATTCTGGATGTTCAAATCTGCTTTGGTTCGTCCGTTTTGAGACTATATACGACTAAGTCAGCCAATCAGATCTGAATCCCAGTTCTGAGTCACTGAGAGTAAAACTAAATTATTTAGTGTCTACATCTTAAAAATAGCAGATTGTGCCAAAAAGGAACATTCCCAACTAGAATTTCATTCATGTGGATTTGACATAAAACTCAGTAGGATTTAATGTATTGATACTCGCGGATGAAAAATCGATAAATATTGTAGGAGCGATAAAATTATGCAGCCCTACTGAAATTCAACTTAAAGGTGACCTTTATGCTATTTTTTGATGAGATTTTAGCCAGTTCTGCCTTTTTTGAGCTCCTTTCAATATGAGCTGTTTTAAAGTCTCTGTCACTTTAAATCCAAATAAGTTGCTGTTGGCCACGCCCCCAAATCAACGTTTACACACACAAGTGAAAATAACTGCAAACAAGATAGCAGCATTGAGCGAGCGAGAAACTTAAATTTTCAAAAACTAAAAATTAATCTGTAAAATCGACTTATCACCCAGCTTTAGTATATATACATACATACATACATATATATATATATATATATATATATATATATATATGTTTGTTTTTTTCTTTAAACTGCTGGAGTTTATTGTGGTAAAGTTGTGAATCTTCCCAAAAAAACAAAAGAGCATCTCATCAAAATTAGATAAACAGGATAAAATCTCTAGTTTAAAACAGCAACACTGCTTTTGTTTTTAGACGGTTTTCATTTGTTTCAAGTAAAGCGAGAGCCTGATGTTCAGCAGGGTGAAGGAGTCAGAATGACTCACAGCTTGGGGGACGGTGGCAGCTGCTGCACCAACATGGATGGCGTCATACGGCGCCTCCTCTGGGTGACCCATCCTCCCGTCGCCCACTGGAAGAAACGCAGCAGGAAGTCAGGCTACCAGACTCACCACAACACCGACAGTCAGTCACTGACAACACCACACGTTTTACCTTTAATCATCTAACAGTTATAAATCATAAACTGGACAAAAAATGTGACTTATTCTTAAAATAATGGAGGAAACATTCAACACAGACAAGTAGGGCTGAAAAGATTAATCCAATTAATTGTGATAAATCGATTATTGCAATAATCAGCAGCTAAATTTGTAATCAATTAATTGTTAAATTGAGTATACATATTAAAAAAGGGCTATTTAATGACCAAATTAAAAAAATAAATTTAGGGGAGATTTTGCATTTAAGATAAAAAATAAAAAAAACAATCCTGTCTGTAAATACATCCAGAGAGGATGTATTTATATTCTGACAGTTTGTGGCATTTTTAGCTTCATGTGGTTCAAACTGACTAAAAAAAATCTCTTATTAATCACCTTTTGCTTTCTAATTATTAATCTGTTAATCCAGACATCAGCCGTACACTGGACTGATGTCAGAAAAGGCTGAGCTTTTCAAATATTGATGTTAGAAGTATTTTTTAGCTTACTATAAATAAAGTAATGGTATATTACAGTAAGGTTTTATTTTCTTATTTAAAAGAGGAATAAAATTGATTTTCTGCATCTTTTCTAATAGCGTAAAAAAGGCTGCAGTGGTTCGTAGGGATTCTGCAGAACCGGCCAGTTTTTTCCGATTGTCACAATAAATCGATTAATCGATTACTAGAATATGTACAATATTCCGATCATGTTGTAGCTTCAACAAAGGAAAGACATTGTTTATCTCAGCTACAACCATAATCGCTCCAGTTTTCATCCCGTTTTATCAAAATTAATTTTAAAACCTACATTTTATAAACCACTGTATCAGAAAGGTTAAGCAAGTTTATCAAACAATAAATAAAGTTTACTTTTCATGTTTTTTTCACTCTTTGTATTGTGGTACGCATCATATTTTTTTATTTCTATACATGCCACTTGCTGGTATTGCTGAAATTTGATTTGTCCAAGCACTTGAAACCCGAAGGAACGGGTTGCAGCTGCACTTTCACCCTCCTGCAGAGATGGTGAAAGTACTCACTGCTGAATTATTCAGAGCTGCAGACTCTCTGCTGAGTAAATCCATCCTGCATCGATGAAGAGCAAGAGCAGCAGAAACGATTCGAGCTGCAACATGACGAAACGAATCCAGAACGTATCTGTCGTCCACCATGTCTCACCTATTAGCTTGACTCGGCCTGATGTTATCAAGTTGGGGTCGTCTTTCTTCACGTTGTTTACAGAATCGTCTACCAGCTCTTTGATGTGATCGATTCCTATAACTTTCCCTTTAGGGCCTACCTGGAAAGCACAGAACAGGTTCAGTTCAAACAGGAATCACAAACCACTAAAACCATTTCACACCATTCTACTGCGATTGGTTGGGTTACAAAGCTGCGTGCTAAAAATCAGGACGCTACCAGAGAGAAATTGCTTGTGTTTACCCGTCCTGTGTGTGGCTCACCATTCGTGCAAAGCAAACGGACAGGATTCCACTGCCGGAGCCGACGTCCAGAGCTTTGGCTCCCTCATGCAGCTGATCGTGTAGGAGCTCTAGTGCATAGGCATGCTGGGAGGACGGAGCGTCCAGAAAAACAAAACAGAAACAGACAGGGGAGTGGTGAGCTTCAACACTACACTGAAACTAGTTTTCAGCAATGTTTAAAAGGCCTGACCGGTCGATACCGGTTTTCTCTTTTGGCTGACAAGCTGATAAATGTTGCAGATGAAAATGGAGACATTAGAGATGCAAATCTTTCAGTGTCTAGAAATTCAATTCCTTCAATTCAATACCAATTTTTCTATTCAAACGGTCTAATGATTATGTTTAAAGAGGAAAAGACAGTTTAGGCAAATAAAACATTTATTTCAGTTTACATTTAAATAAAAATGGAGTTTGTGCATAAAATTATCTAACTTAAATGACCAGAATCAGGTTAGCTTAGCTGCCTGGCTTCTTCTTAAATTACAAAATAACAAAAAATTTCATATTTATTAGCAGAAAATAAGAAATGGTCAAAATAACAAAAATGATGCAGTGATTTCAGACCTCAAATGATGCAAAGAAAACAAGCTTATACTCATTTACAAATAACAATACTGATGTTTTAACTCAGGAAGAGTTCAGAAATCAATATTTGGTGGAATAACCAGGAGGTTTGCAATGAGGTTCAGTGAAGTGGACTCTTATTTTTTTACAGAGCTGTTGATACGGTATATAGGAGCCATGTTTGTACTGTATCTGCTACATTTATTAGATCAAGTGATCTAATAGAAACAGAACCAAGTGTTCAAAGTTGTGGGTCAGAGTGTGTGGAAACATGCAGAGCTCGTACCATGTGTGGGGCGCTGATGGTAGCTTGGTAGCCTTCGGATCGAGAGAGAAGCACAGGTTCTGTTAGTTCATCCCCCAGAAACAAGAGTGGACAAAATGATGGCAGGAGAGGACGCACCTATGGACTGTGGCGAGTCCATGTAGGGATTACACCTGGAGTAATGTGCTCTGTCTGTGGACAGCATGACTTCATACACATTGTCAGATTTAATAATGCCATTTTCTGAGGAAGAGAGAGAGTTTGTGTCACTGCATCCCTGAATCCAAGACCATTTTCAACTAATATAACAAAAATGGAAGAATAATAATGCAAGAACACATTGTCGATAAACTTTCATTGGAGCTGGAAGACATTTTAAATATCCAAAATTAATAAACAAAGCAACAAATAAAATGAAATCCTTCATCACTTGTTCATGCAGCATCTTGTGCCAGCAGCAGGGAAAGCCAACTGCAGACAGTTTCTCGTCACTCGCTCTCCTCACCCTCACAGCTACGCGCCGCTTCAGGACACAACACCAACAATCTGCACAAGCTGCTACACGGACACCTACGACAAACTGCTCAAATCTAAATTGCAAATAAAGCCACACTTCAAGCTGTTTTTGGCTCATTCTCCATTTCTCTTTATTTATTTAAATCTGTTTTTTTTGTTTTTTTTCCAAAACAACGTGAATTCAACGTTCAGTTTAGGAGCCGTGCATTACATTCGCTGTGGCTAACCGGCTCATTAAAACGACTCCAGTTTGAAGACAACCTTTACAGAGGAAGTAAATTAGTATGCGCTCTACGTGTGACCTGTTTTAAAGCACATTATGCTAATTCTGGGTTAAATTTCCCCCATTTGTGCCTAAATAGGTCAGTGTACGACAGAAACGAGCACAAATACCAAGAAAAGTCTAAATAAACAGTCATTAAGTCAATTACTGGGTTTTTATAAACGTCAAATGCTGGAGACACTGCTTTTTATTTACAGAAACAGAAAATGCAAACCAAACTTCTTTTCACTGTAAACACAAATGAAAAACATCATCAACATCTCTATCATTTCTATCCCTTCAAAACCTGCAGCTAATAGCAAACAGCTTGAAGTGCAACAATATCCTGGAGAGAGTGGAATATAAATAGACCTGCTGAGATATTAAATAGTGAAAGTAGACTTGCAAACCAAAGTCGGAAGATATCCTGATGTCATTTACTATATGAGTGTGAAAAACATATCAGGGAAAAGTTTTCTAGTGACTTTATTACTGATGACTGTAGACTTGATCACAGTGGACTTAGAACTGCATCAGTCTCAGTTTTATTATAGCTGGAAAGGTAATAAAAGCCGCAGGAGATTGAACGATTCCTTTCTTTCAGATAAAGCTTATTTTCAGTCCAGTTCTTTTACATTAACTTTTTTTAAGCCACTTAACGCAGCACTAAAAAAATTACATTTTCTTTTGTTTTATGCAGCATGGAGTTGCAGAAAATTGTCCATCCCACATTTGTTGTGACACAGCTGGCTGAAATAAGGTCATCATACTTTCGCTTGCTTAGAAAAACTAAATGGAAACCTGGAAATGTATTTGCTGTCACAAAAATTATGGAGAATACTGTAAAAAAACAAAAAAAGTTGAAGTTTTCTTCTTATTTTCATTTACATGAGAGCAAGTAGATTTTTTAAAATAACCAATTAATGTTTTTAACAATATGTACAAAAAAATAAATACAAAAAATTATCTTTACCCAATATAACATCAGAACTTATAAATAATTTATATCTTAATTTCAGGATTTAATTTAAAAAGAATCAAGTTGGTTCTTGTTTTTTTTTTGTTTGTTTTTAAATCAAAACAGAACATTTTTTATTTGTTTTTAAAAGTAAATATATAAAGCATAAAGTAAATATAACATGTTTGGCTGAATAACAGAAATATTTTAAGTCAATCGCAGTCATAGATTTTAACCAAAATAAAGACAGAACATTGACAATATCTCTTGCAACTTAAATGCTGTAAATAATAATAAAAAAGTAATTTTATGGTTTAGTTTTGATTGTGAAATTAATATAATAGAGTCAAATGTATGTCTATGCTACAATCTGGGCGCTAAAATTGTGGCGGAAAATTATTGATAAGATCAAGAAAAAGTATTCTACATTTATAAAAACTAACAAAAAAAGCTGAGCTAAGTAGTGATGAGTGACTCGGTGCCTTTGCACAATGCTAACCAATTGTCTGCCGCAAATTTGAAAGAAAACAGCGTTTCCCTTTCTTAAATCGTGGGCTAGAAACTCGTGTGGTTTTTACAGCTGTCACTGTCATTCACATGGATGTGCAGTCAAAGATTCAGACATCAATGAGGGTGGGCAGGGCTGCACAATCCCAAATGACGCACATACGGCTAACGGGCTAAGCTAACGCTTCCCCGAGACTTTAGCTGTGTAAGATCACACTGCACAAAATGAAGGGAATATTTTAATATTTTTGGTTTGTTTTCTTGTCCTGCAAAGACATAGGCGCGAATCTGTTCCACGCGTGAACGTGGTTTGCAGAAAAGGGGTGGGGAGAGAGGTAACGATAGGTCAACAAACAGCTTAGCAACCAGCTAGCTTAGCTACGCTGATCCCCGTGCTAACCTCCAAGCCTCCGAAGTGCACCGATTTACGGCGACCAGTCGGTAACAAGGTGACGGCGCTGCCGCTCTCACATGCATTCGGACTTACTGCGGAGATTGTTAACGAGCTCTGCGTGGCTGGCTCCTCCGGATTTCCACGCCATTATCAAGCAGACTTTGCGGAGCAAGTAGACAGCAGCTGTCAGTGCCGCGCCTGCGCCAACGGTTTTGCCAATGAAGCTGACAACCTCCAAAGGAGACGGCGGAGCGGCGGATACGTCACCGGACATCCAAATGAGTTTTAAGCGCCTTTTCAGAGACACTTCAGAAGAAAAAACGGCGTCATTTCTGTTAACGATTGATTTATTTGAATGTGCATCAAAAGCAGCGTTGGCTGAGAGGAATTAAAGCCACATTGCTCTGTCACTGTGAGATTTGCCGCAGTCACACAACAGTTTACCACTAGGTGGCGTAAAGCTTCGTGGACGAATGGGGAAAAAAGCTTAGTTTAACGTTTGAACCTCCTGCGCCACCGTAGCTACGTACAAAACAGCGGGCGCGTACGTAAAGCTAAGCTAACTTCAGTAATTAGAATAATAAAAGGATATTTGTAAGTATTAGAAAGTGTGTGTTTCAATGGAAAGTGCTAAATACGTGTCTCAGAAAATCAGCAAGACGAGATGGCGTCCAGTCTCGTATTCGTCTTTGCAGCAGCCCGATATATTTGCGGCTGGATCGTGGGACAACGAGGTTAGCAGCCGTTTTAATAAAGTCAAATTCAACATTAGCCATGTTTGTTCTTTGTTATTTAGTCATATTTGCATTTTGTATCGATCAAAGTATGTAAATAAAAGTTGCTGTAAACAGTAGGTTACTTTTCGTTATGTTTTTGCTGGATAAGCGTTGTGTAATTTGCTGCAAAGTTGCTAGACATTTTTGCTACTCTTGCAAGATTGATTATATTCATATGTATTGGGAATTTCTGATACTTTTCTTTATCTTAGAACAATATTACAGTACTAAACATTGCTTGGAATATTGTCTTAGTCCTAATTTGTGTTTTTGTTTATTTTTTACAGGAGAACAAGGTTTCTGTTTGGTCTATTGGGAATCTGGGCAGTTCTGGTCCGGAAGATGGATTTGAAGGAGACCCGCAGCTCATCTGTGAACATAAGTATGATGGAGATGTTCTTGACCTCCAGGTAAGACACCTGAAAGAAGCTTGTTATGATCTTTAAACTGGAGGATTTCCAGATTACTTTCCAGTGAAAAGTGACTTCATTTAACTTCAACTTTCTTCTAGTTTTTGGACCAAGAGAGAATCGTCACAGTATCGTCTACAGGAGCAGTCACCATCTTCCGCCAGGATCAAAACAGTCAGGTGGAGTCAGATATGCTCACATTTTCAGCAATGAAACATAATTTGTTGTGTACGTTCTCCAAAGGCTGGACTGTCCTAAGACACACGGGGTGTATTTATGAGAACAGCATGTTGGGGGAACCCTTGCATCGAAGTTGGAGCATCTTTGATGTTAATTTTTTTAAATTTGCAGACAATGTCCATTTGTAAGCATTGGGCTAGAGCCCACCGTTACCCATGTGACAACGCTCCCAGCACTGGAGTCGCCTGCAACAGTCCTGAAATTGTAACGGTCGGTGAGGACGGGAGGATTATTGTGTTCAGAGCTGACCAGGAAGGAGTGTTTCGGGTCATTGGTGAGAAAAACATTAAACTCCTACAAAGGGCTCAGCATTATGGTTTAAAAATAAAATCTCAGATCTTTTTCATACTAGATCCAATTAAAAAAAAAAAGATTTTTTTTTATTTTTTCTAAAAAAGAAATTATAAATGACAGAAAATGTTTTTAAAAAGGGGCTTTCATTTCAATCGACCCTTCTGTTATTTATAACAGAGTTTTAGGGCCAGACTATGAGGAGTTTTGTTTAATTATGAGAATAAAGGCATTATGTTAGCAGAAAAAATATGTGATTACACCAGAAAATAGGTCTTAAAGTTTATAGAAAAAAAGTTGTTTTAATGAGGACAAAAGCTTTCGTTTAAGGATCTGATGTAACAGTCATTGCTCGATCATTTTAAAGTCCTGATACTCATAATAATTTGATGCTGATGTGTTAAAGGATAAAGTCTTTCCTTATTTGTGAAGCCAATACATTATTATAACTTCACAAAATGCTGAACATTCCTCATTTAAATGTTTAAATTTTAGTTTTGGAGTTCTCATCAAATTACTACTTTATTCTCCTAATATTGTGACTTTATTCGTGTATAATGAAAAAGTCTTAGCCTGGCCCTAATATTCTGTGATAGAGTTGACCTGAATTCAAAATCCAAATGAATAAAAGCTGTAAAACATGCTTGTCAAGCAAGATGGCCGCCATCGACTTCACTCTAAACTATGGAAACCGAAGGAGGGAATTGGTGGAAAAAACAGATCTGAATTTTCCAAAAAATAAAAAATGTAACGAACCGATTAAAATCGATTTATCACCCAGCTCCACTTTCAGTCCCGATGGCCTTTTCTTTTGAAACCCAGTGTTGAGTTAGGAGGAAGCTGCTAATTATTCTGCTGCTCAACCTGTGTTAGAGAATGCAGACAGCAGCACGCTTCATGCTGTGACTTACCTGAGGACAACAGAAGTTTTGACGGTGAACTCCATCGGCCAGCTGAAGCTGTGGGATTTGAGGCAGCAGAGCAACTCGCCATCACAGATTCTATCTTTGTAAGACAGTTTACAGACTAACTATATTTTATTCTGCTTTATTTGCTTCTGATTAGACATTTTCTTTTCCTCAACCAGGTCGAGAGATCGAGTGCCTCTATACTGTGTTGACAGACATCCGAACCAGCAGCACATCGTGGCGACAGGAGGCCAGGATGGAATGCTCTGCGTCTGGGATGTGAGACAAGGAAACATGCCCTTCTCTCTCATGGAGGCACACTCAGCTGAAAGTAGGATTCATTTTCACATTATTTAAAAATTTCAAGCACTTGGCATTAAGCTTATTAGGCATTAGGTTTGGCTTATTAAATTAAAATTACTTCCAATTGATTACCTTTATAACGGGCGCTTAAATCTTCGGAATTTGGCTGCTAACACAAAAAAAATGTTAAAATTTTAATGATGTTTATTTTTTTTTATTCAGCATAATGAAAAATTATGGTATGGAAAGATGGTTGAGCCTCTTGATTCAATAAAAAGGTCAAGTTTTGAAGAAAATGGCCAACTTATCAATTAATTGTTACTGTATAGAAAGAATCAATCAACTTAATTCATTAATGATGACTTGCATCCCTTCTTGGCATATGTTGCTGATGTTTTCTGTCTTTGATTTTGCGAGCAGTGTGGGAGGTTCACTTCCACCCTACAAACCCCGATCACCTGTTCACGTGTTCAGAGGATGGATCGCTGCTGCACTGGGAGACTTCCACCCCATCCGAAATGCCCTCCTTTTTACAAGGCGAGTATCTTTTAGGATTGTTATATACGGGGCCAGGAATTATTGAACCAAAAGCTGAAAGTGGCTGTTGACCAGAATTTGAAGATTATCAGTGTTTGTGCTTCAGCTAGCAATTATTAGGTATTCTATTTATTACTCTGATGATAAATTGGCTAATCAGATTTTACACATTCTGCATATATTTAATCAATCCACTTAAGCTTATCTCATCCAATATTAAAAACACAAATAAAAACAGAACAGAATAAACATTTTATTGCTTGAAATACAATAACATATCATTCCTTCGGTGAACGTTTGATTATTTTTAGCAGAGGATTCATCTGCAGCTAAAAATACTTCTAACGTCAACATGTGAAAAGCTCAGCGCTTACTGCTTGACTTCGCATCAATACAGCATATGGCTGATCTGTTTATTTATTTAATAACTGATTATTAAATGTACAGCAAAAGGTGCTTAATAGGAGTATTATTTCTTTATTTTTACAGAATTTGAACCAGGTGAAGCTAGAACTATGCCACATGAGGAGTTCTATATAATACATATTTACAGACGTTTGTTTTTTATCTTTAATGCAAGATGTACATTTTATATTTTTGTATAGTTTTGGCTTAATTACTGTCCTGCCTGTGTTGTTCTTACAGCAAATTACTTTTTTTATAGTCTGAATATTAAAATCACCAGACGATTAATTGATTACTAAATTAGTTGGCGATTATTTCAACAATCAATTCATTACGATTAATCGTTTCAGCTCTAATCGCAACAAGAAGGATGGGATTTTTCACAAAAATCAAAGCTGGGAAACTTTTCAGATTAATTAATATATTATTTTATAATGTCTTCTCTTGGAAATATAGTAAACAGAAATCAGAATCGACTCTTGGATGTTCAAGCTTTTCTAAACACTGTATATTCTTACAACACATTCACTTTCTTAAAGAATGTTTACACATGTAAAATTAGAGATGCTATTTGACTGTTGAGTTTGTCAGACAACATTTTACATTGGCTTATATCTGTACTGCAACATCAGCAGTAATCTAGGTCACATTTCAAATTCACACAGTAAAAATGTTGTATTTCTGTTTATCACCAGGCGGCAGGAACAGCAGCATGACGTCCCGCAGCGCCATGGCGCCCGCCGGAGGTAGCCAGTCCATCATCAGCGCCTGGCTCCACGGAGACTCCAGTAAATCCCGGCTGGAGACGACGCACATGCTGCCCAGCCAGACGCTGTCTGTGAACAGCTTGGACGTGCTCGGCCAGTGTCTGGTCTGTGGGACTGATGGAGAGGCAATTTTTGTAAACAGACAGGTCCCAGTTTAACAGAGCTGTTTGTGTGTGCAAAAAAAAATGTTTTCCTCATTTCAGGCACAACAGAGCCTGGGGTTCATTTGTTGTCTTTCTGTTATTGTATTTTCATAATAAAAGTTGCCAAAACATTGGAAGAGACCCTTTTCTTAATTAGTGTGCATGACAAATTCACATTTGCAGTGATTGTTTATTATAAATTAAAGATTTTTGTACACCATTTCAAAGAGAAATACATTTTGTACAGATACATTTAAAAAATGAGTAAATAAAATTACAAACATTTTGAATTATGACTTTTTTCCTATCTTTACATCCATGATTAATTTCCATTA
The DNA here is from genome assembly GCA_903066815.1 of Brachyrhaphis roseni. NCBI lineage: Eukaryota > Metazoa > Chordata > Actinopteri > Cyprinodontiformes > Poeciliidae > Brachyrhaphis > Brachyrhaphis roseni. The sequence continues at coordinate 53,183 of CAEFZY010019593.1, read as the reverse complement.
AATCATTACTGTCAGATTGATTTATTATGTTAGTAAAAATACCAAATACTCCTGTTATTTAAGTAATTTGTTTTAACAAGATGCAGGTATAAAGATGGTGACAGGATGAGATGTGTGTGGAAAAGTTAGAAAAACAAAATCAAGAATCTGGCTACATTTCTCAAGTTCCACCTTTTAAAACAGCATTTTTTGTTTCTTTTGATTACACAAAAAATTAAGAGCAATTTGTTTATTCTGTTCCACCTTTGTGATTATGCTGTTTTCATTTAGTTTTACCTTTTCATGTGTGTTCTCGTGATCGGTTGATAAAGAATTTTTTTTTTCCATCTAGAATGAATCAATTCATGTTGATTTTGTTTACTTTTATTTATTAAGCATTTAGTTTGTTTCCTTCACTTATTTTTTTAAAATCAAAATAAAGTTTATTTTCATTTTAGAAATGAATATTTTGATTAATCTGTTTACAATTTCATATTAATTCTAATTAAGATTTATTTTTCTAGATTTCATATTTGGATCAATTTATTCTTTGACGTGAAAGAATAAATAGGGCGACTGTGGCTGTATGGTAGAGTAGTCGTCTTGTGATCAGAAGGTTGTAGGTTCGATTCCAGCTTCCTCCTGCCACATGTTGATGTGCCTCTGGGCAAGGCGCTTAGCTCTAAATTGCCTACGAATCGGTGTATAAATGTGTGTGAGTTTGTGAGTGCGAATGAGTGAATGTGACTCTAGTGTAAAGCGCTTTGAGTGGTCAAAATGACTGGAAAAGCACTATATAAGTTCAGTCCATTTACCATTTGATATTTTTTATATTCTGCATTTGGCATTTTTTGTTAATTAGATATTAATCGTTTTTATGTGTCAAACTCCAGTAATAAAGGGTCAATGACCTGCAGTTTTTAGATGTGCCACAGTGATGTCATCAGAAAGTATTGAATGTATTTTATTAAATTGAGCATTGTATTTCTGATCACAAGTTTATTTCTATATTTCTTTTACAAAACACTGGAATGAAATGGCTTAATTACCTACTTTTTGTGTAGATAAGTTCTCCAGAGCCTTGCTAATGACCTAATTATTATATTCATTTGTGGTGCAGCAGAGGTACATCTAAAAGTTGCAGGGCAGTGGCCCTCCAGGACTGGAGTTTGACACTTGTGATAAAATGAATCTTATTTATTTAGGTTTTATCGAGTAAAACAACAATAACGTTAGCGGAACTTTATTTTGAAAACCGGAAGCACTCTGTGGGGTTTGTGTTTAGCTTTGAAGCTTGTACTTGTCATTCAGATATCCCAGGAATTTTAACACAACTAGGAACCAGCCAGCGGGGCACAACAAGGACGTTTTAAGTTAGAACAACATCCCTCACACAGAGGAACCACCGGAACCACTGCTGGTTGCTGAAATAGAAACAGGTGGTGAGAAAAGCGGCAGCTACATACAGCGGTAAGTTGCTTGACGGGAGCTAACTGTTAAAAGTACCGAGCTAGCAGGCTAACCTGTTGAATAGAGGCTAATTGACGCCTTTTCCACTCATAGGCCGTGCTGTTAGGTTTCACACCGAGTTTAACTCTTAATTTTAGTCACCGACAGGTGGTTAGTATGTTATTTGAACTATTTAGATATTTGTGACAACCAGTACTGGAATAAATGTTTAACGTTTCGAGAGTTATCGTTAAAGTCGCGCAAAATTAGCGTGCGATGCTAACAAAGCTAATCAATTAGAAGAGGTCTTGGATCTTTAAAGTAAACTATTTATCTGAAAGGAGTTTTGTTAAATTTAAGAAAACTAATATACCTTCAATTGTGCTTTATAGATCCCAGCTTAAAACAACAGTTTTTCTTTCTTTTTACAGCGTAATATTTGTGTTCTGGTAAATGTTTATCTGTGTCGATTGCTCCTCTCTGTCTCATTTTGCCCAACCTGTTTGGTAGCATTACATGCATGCTTGCTTATCTTACATGCATTTGATATTGGATGTTTTCAGAAGCAGCATGCAGATGTGAAGTCAGACATCAGATACCCAGATCTTCATCTCTGCGGTGGACAGGTGGACGTCTTCTTCATCCATTTTCATCGTTCATATAAATGCTTGTACATGAGGAGAGCGGAGAAACCCGAAGGATACAGACAGATGAGACCCAAAACGATCCCTGCCAGTAACAACAGTGGTAACAGCCAGCAGATGCTGCAGGAAATACGGAACAGCCTGCGCAACCTGACCAAACCCTCCGACCCTCCAAAAGCAGACCCTGTTGGACAAGCAAAGATGCTCCCTGAAGATCCGAGGCAGCAGGGGCGCACCAGCACTCCAAAACATTCCTACCACAAAGCATTACAGGAGATCCGCAAGTCCTTGGTGCCTTTTGAAGTGACTGTTTCACAGAGTAATGATTCTACCACTTCTGGCTCTGATCTTAACAATCAGATGTTGCTGGAACCATCAATTGCTGGGTTTGAGGAGGTAAGATATCCCTCGCAAATGCATAATCTTATAAAGATTTGTGAGCTTTTAATTCTGTTCATACCTCTGTAATTGACGAGAAAGACTTGGTACACTTTGTGTTGAAGGAATTATTTTGAAAATGTCAGGTATGCAATGTGAAGTGACAAGTTTGGACAGTTACCAGGACAAAAGAGGTTTTACATCTGACAATCACCTTTTGGTTTGCACGATATCCAAGTATGTAGAGACTCAAAGTCCATCGTAGGCAAGTAAAGTTTGTTTAAAGCTTATAATAATGGTTAATAGGTCAATATTATGCTTTTGAATGTAAAAATAAAAACAGACTCTGAGCATGATTGCTTGTTTGAATTGATTTTCTAAACTAAGTTATGTTTATTTCTGCTTTCCTAGGGCAACAGCAGCCGTCGCGTTCCTTCAGACTACATGACGAAGGTGAATTACCAGGACTCGATGAGGGAGCAGATGGCTGCTGCTAACACCAACTCTACAGGCCTGAAAGCTCCAGGTATTAGATCAGATCCACTGGGAACAGTGCAGGTTTTCATTTCTTTTTTTTCTTTTCTTTACCCATACTGCCTTTTGATCCAGTGTCCATATTTGTTTGCAGGATTTAGGACAGCTGCTTAAAAAAGACAATACAGCCGGTCAAAGAGTATGACTAATACAAAGCTCTATAGTGCTATGCTTTCACTGACGAGTAAAAAGAAAAAAACTGATGCATTTATTTTGGTATCAATTGGTGTTTTCCATGTTGGAAAAGTTACACATTTCAAAAAATCTAATTTTTAAATGTATAAGCGGGACTATAACATACAGATATAAAACCTGGATGAAAGCGCAACAAATTACAACGACATTTTAGGGAGCAACGACTCCAACTTTTGTGAAGTGGATACAAATCCAACCAGGTTTATGCCACCAGTGTGCTGAGGGCTACAGAAAGTGTATAATTTTTATCACCGTAAAGGTTTTGTGTTTGTGTGCAGGTCCGTCTCACATGCAGCAGGCTGTGCTGCGGAGACCAAGTTGGAAAGGATCCAAAGAGTCCCTCGCTCCTCGAATGGGTCCCCTGGTGATGGACGGCATGATGTACCGCTCTGACAGCCCTGGACCGCCTCCAGTTTACCCACAAGGCCACTCTGCTAGCAACCAGAGGGTGAACCCTCCGCTGCCCCCTCAGGTGCGGAGTGTTACACCACCTCCGAACCGCAGCGGCATGCCTCCCACGACATCCTGGGAAAGCAATCCGTCCACCAAGCGGTACTCTGGGAATCTGGACTACCTTCCCCCGCGGATGTCTCCAGTCCCCCAGGGCGCCCGGCCGGACCTGTATCCAAACCCGGCGCCTCAGAATCAGCGCGCTGCTGCCCATAAATTCACCTTTCCTCCCACCTGGACTCAAAATGGCTCCACTCAGCCGGACTACACGCAGGGAGGCAACCGGCAGCCTCCGCCGCCTTACCCCGTAAACAGCCGACAGGGTTCCAACGAGCCACAGCCTGCTTCGTCTCCTTCATACCTAAACGGAGGAAACATCCCTCAGTCCATGCTGGTTCCCAACCGGAACAGCCACAACCTCGACATGTACAACCTGGCTCCTCCTCAGACGTGGTCGCAGCCTCCTCTGGCGTCCAGTCAGCCGCCATCTGCGTCCGTCACCAACGGCAACCAGGACTTGTCGCCGTCGTGGCAGCACAACATCCCGGCTCGCTCCAACTCCTTCAACAATCGACCCGCTCATTCGTCCAGCACCCAGCCGTCTGCGACCACAGTCACCGCCATCACGCAGACGCCCATCCTGCAGCCGGTGAAAAGCATGCGCGTGCCGAAACCCGAGATGCACACCGCCGTCGCTCCAGCGCATCCACAGCGGATACAGCAGGTTGCATCGTCGCCTCCTGCGCCTGCATACCCCGACCCGTCACCTGCGGTTTCTCAAGCGCCTGTCGTTGGGGAAGTCCCCACCTATCAGGGTCTGCCACCGCCATATCCTAAACACCTCCTCCCTTCGCCCGCCCCTCCGGCGTACGGTGGAGGCCGAGACGAAGCTGCTGACGAGAGCAGCGGCGAGAAGGCGTCGGAAAGCAGTGAAAGCTCGGCCGCAGCTGAAAAGAAGATCACTACTTCGCCCGTCCCGGTCCGCCGCAACAGAGACGAGGAGCGGAGAGGGGAGTCAGGAAGAATCAACCTGTACTCCCCTCAAGCCTTCAAGTTCTTCATGGAGCAGCATGTAGAGAACATCCTGAAGAACCACCAGATGAGGATCCGCAGGAGGAAGCAGCTGGAAAGCGAGATGCAAAGGGTAAGAAGAAGGAAAAAACTGCTCTAAATTAAATAATTTTCTACTTTAAGCTTTTTTTCAAACCTTTTGTGCACTTTTCAGGGTTCGTAGGGTTGCTTGAAATCCTTGAAAATGCATTTATTAAATTATTAGAGAATGGCTGTTAGATATTTGACACCATTGTTATTTTACTCTGTGTTGTTATTGGAAAAGATTTTCCTGGCCATTTTCCCAGTTTATTCTCAGATTTATGACTTAAAATATGCTGTAGTGTCTTTAAAGGTAGTAGAAATTTTAAATCCATCAAAAAGAGGAAGGATTTACAAGATTATACTAACGCTGAAACGATTAATCGTGATTAATCGATTGTTGAAATTATTGTCTTTGCTCTTTTCAGGGTTTGTACAGATGTTTGAAAATCTTAAAGTTTGAATTTTAAGTAGGTGTTTTCAAGGTTTGGAAAGTGCTTGATATTTAAACTGCACAGTTTTGTTTTTAAAGTACAATCTAATGCTTGATTAAAAGCCTAAACTGCAGTTGAAATCAGATATTTTCAAATCAATCAATCAATCAATCAAATTTTATTTGTATAGCACATTTCAGCAGCGACGCATTTCAAAGTGCTTTATTTTAACTAAAGCTGAAAAGATTAATCGTAAAGAATTTATTATTGAAATAATCATCAACTAATTTAGTAACCAATTAATTGTTAACTAGACTACACAGGCTCAAATAAGGGCTATTTGTGGAAATAACATATTTGTAGCAGTAATTAAACTAAAACGTTACAAAATGTTCAAACTTTTTGCATTTAAGATAAAAAAAAACCTTTGTCTATAAATATGTTTTAGTCAAAACGCCTCAAATGAAGGTTTTAGCTTCACCTGGTTCAAATTTGTATTGCTTTTTTGGCAATAAAATGTTTTTCTCATTTAAAATGGGAATTTTCTAATATTGTGTAAAGAAGGCTAAAGTTCTTGTCATCCAGATTTACATCATTTACTTTGAGCAGGAAGTTATTTTTGTTTGGATTGTTTGTATGGAATTAATAATTATAATTCCTAATGACTCAGTGATTTATTGATCTGTGAAATTGCAATAAAAGGTCAGCTTATATTTTATACGTATGTTAAAGTTATGAAAATTTGGGATTTTTTCAAATTAAATTAGTGTTTTGTTCTCAGACCAGTCAAGTGTGTGTGAGAGGCATTTCAAAACATAAAATCTGCTCTATTTTTAGTTCACCTTTTCCCTGCTATGCAGAATACTGCCACAAGACATTAATAAGTAATATATTTTAGTTAATTTGTGCCGTTTTTAACTCCATGTGGTGCTGGAAAAGTTTGAAAACTTGCCTTGAAGACTGCTTGAATTTACCTGAGAAGTTGTACGAACCCTGTCTTTTCTTAGCTGTTCTTTCTCTTCTCTCTCTCCCTCCTTGCTGTCATTAACAGCTGATCTAGAAGGTAAACGTATCTTTGCTGTCCTGTATGTACACACATCACTTATTCAGCAAGGTGTGTAATATCTGTGTTTCTACTGGAAGCATGGTGTCTCTTGTGCATGCATGATATCCCACGTCATACATATCATCAACTGTGATGCTTGAATATTTACATTCTGGATCACAATGAGTAAAATACAGTTGATTTAAATAATTTCAGCGGTATTTTTAATGTATTTATTGGTTATTTGCATCAGTAAAACTCACCAATCTGGCTTTTTTCTGTTTGATACTGATCAACAATGTTCTTTGAGGTTTGACCTTTTTATCACTGATGTTTTAAGGACAATAATCGTCCAAATTAGGAAAAAATGTAGCAAGTTCAACAAAATGTTTTTAGTAAACTCAGAAAAAGTGCATGCTGTTGGTAGATGATGCATTTATTAAACCACTGGAAAAAATCTGATGTTTGAATGTTTGATCTGCAAATCATTAACTAATTGATTGGTGCATCTCTAGTTTTACGGCTGGGTTATATGGCTTAAAATAAAATTTCCAATTTATTCACACCAGATCTGATTTCCAATTTTAGTCAATAGTTTTTTTCCCCTCTTATGTGAGTTGGACCACGGAGTATTAGTGCCATGTTACAATAACTTTAAATTTATGAGAATATAGTCATAATAGTACCAGCGTAAACATGCAATTTCACCACAAGAACGTCTTAAAATTACAAGAAATGTTGGTTTAATCAGACAAAACTAATAGTTATAAAGATTTAATGTGAGTTGCTCAGTTTCTGTTTTTTTTTTTCTATGAAACTTCTCCTTCTGAAAATAATTTGTTCTTGACGTGTTAAAAGATGAACTATTTTCTTATTTGTAAAACCAACAAAAAAAAGTACAACTTCACAAGATGCTCAACATTTATCATTTTATTTTTTGTTTCAGATTGTTGTAAAATTACTTCATTCTCCTAATATTATGACCTTATTCTAGTAATACTGTCGTTTTATTTTCGCATTATTTTGACTTTATTCTTTTACCGCAACTGTATAATTGTAATATTGTGTGAGTTATTCTCACAATTAAGAAATTGTAGCCTGGCCCTAATAGTCGTAAAAGTTGTAAACTTGACCTGAATTTAAAGTGTAAATAAATAGAAGCTGTAAAACAAGATGGCCGCCCTCAGCATGCTGACATCACTCCAAAGGATAGAAACCTAAAAATCCAGATTTTTCAAAAACTTGACAAATTACCCAGCTCTGGCTAATACATATATTAATATATTTTAAAATGTATTTTATTTTTTTATCCTGTTTTGCATCTAACAAAATAACACATTCAAAGCGTTTTTCAGTTCCAAATCTTCGTCAGATTTTAACGAGTTTGTTTCTTAGGTGGGTTTGAGCTCAGATGCCCAGGAGCAGATGCGAATGATGCTCTCTCAGAAGGAGTCCAACTACATCCGCCTAAAGCGAGCCAAAATGGACAAGTCTATGTTCAAACGGATCAAGACGCTCGGCATCGGCGCCTTCGGAGAAGTGTCCCTGGCGAGGAAGGAGGACACGGGGGCGCTGTACGCCATGAAGACTCTCCGCAAGAAGGACGTGCTGCTGAGGAACCAGGTGGCTCACGTAAAGGCCGAGCGGGACATCCTGGCCGAAGCCGACAACGAGTGGGTGGTGCGTCTCTACTACTCCTTCCAAGACAAGGACAACTTGTACTTCGTCATGGAGTACATTCCCGGCGGGGACATGATGAGCCTCCTCATCCGGCTCGGCATCTTCAAGGAGGAGCTGGCTCAGTTTTACATCGCGGAGCTCACCTGCGCTTTGGAGAGCGTCCATAAGATGGGCTTCATCCACAGAGACATCAAGCCTGACAACATTCTCATAGACGGAGACGGACACATAAAGCTGACGGACTTTGGGCTCTGCACCGGTTTCCGCTGGACACACGACTCAAAGTATTACCAGAGCGGTGGGTAACATTCCTCTTCACCTGATTTTAAATCCATAAAAACCAATATATTAATCAATATGTATAAAATTAATAGGTGATGGTTGAGAGATATTTAGTGTTATAGTTTCTATTAGTTTTTTAAAAAGCTTGCACGGTTATTAGAAGTGCAATAACTGGGCTTCATGTCAGTTTTCCCAGTTTTTCTTCTCAGAACTATGACATAAATTATGCTGCAGTACCCTTATTAAAGGCAGAAATTTAAAGTCCATCAGAAAAAGGAAGGATTTATAAGATTATACCAAGACTGAAACGATTAATTGGACTACTCGACTACTCAAATAGCCTTTTTTGGGTTGGTATAGGTGCTTGAAATCACTAAATTGAAATTCACACATTTTCAAGGTTAGGAAAGTGCTTGATATTCAAACTGCACAGTTTTGGAATTAAAGTCCAACCTAATCCTTGATAAAAAGCCTAAATTACAGTAGAAACCAAATATTTTAATTAGAATGGAAAAGATTAATTGTGAGTAATCGATTACTGAAATAATTGGCAACTAATTTAGTGTTTTACGGTTTGTATGGATATATATATAAATAATTAATCGTTAACTGGAGTGTAGAGACTCAGAAAAAAGCAATTTACTGAAAAAATAGATCAGTAATTAAGCCTAAAATGTACAAAATATATATCCATTTTGCATTTATAAATGCAAAATATATATATATATAGAAAAGAGAATCGTTATCTGTAAATGCGTTTTATCCAAAACTACTCCAGTGGTATAGTTTTAACTTCACCTGGTTCATACTTATTAAAGGAATGGTGCTCTGGCACTTCAGGCAATAGAATGTTTATTTTCTTATTTTAAAAAGGAACTGAATTATTTGCATCATTTAATGTATTTATAATATTGTAAACAAAAGACAAAGTGGTTAAATGCAAAACAAGTAGAATGCGCCAATTTTTTTTGTCTGATTAATTTAATAGTTAGTTGCTGGTGTAAATTGTACCAACTTATGCATCAAAACATTAACCATTAATTTTAGTCAGAGTTGTATTAAACTCAAATATAGCATATAGCATGGTAATGTTATGGAAAACCTATTTACTTTAGTTTTAAAAAGTCCTGGTGTGCATTTGTGAAGGTAAATGTGTGTCTAGTGTAAAGCTCTATGACTGGTCACTATGACTAGAAAAGATTCAGTTCAATTACAATTTATCAGGAAAACATTTTGGTTCTCTGAAGTAGGGCGTAAAATAATAATTTATAATAATAAGAAAGAAAATAGTCCTGTAAAACACCTTGGAAAATGTTATATATTTTCATTTCTATCTGTACTGTTAACAAAATGGTAACATGAAGCAAGATTTCTTTAAAATACAGTTAGTTGACCTGACCTTCTGATTAATTGTATTAAACAACTATAACACATTTTTCTTGCTCGTTTAGTTAATGATACATGCCAGAAATCCTCTTAATCAATAAAAAGACAGCAGGATGTGTGACCTCTCTGTAGGGGATCATGTGAGGCAGGACAGCATGGACTTCAGTAAGGAATGGGAAGACCCAGCCAACTGTCGCTGCTCCAACCGACTGAAGCCCCTGGAGAGGAGAAAGGCCCGGCAGCACCAACGCTGCTTGGCCCACTCGCTGGTGGGAACGCCCAACTACATTGCTCCAGAAGTTCTTCTTCGAACAGGTACTGACTAGAATATTCCACAGCAATTAACACTATTAATTGTTTATTAGACTCAAATTGGCTCCAGAAACATGTCACTAAAGTAGATTGGCCGCCATCTGGCCGTTGATAAACAAATATGGCGGCGGGAATCCAGAAAGGAAAAGAGAAACGGTAGAAACAGAGTTTGTTGTGGGATGTAAAATGTACTTTCTGCGGCTCTATTTTGAAATATTGATATTCGACAAGCTACTTAAGTTTCACCTTAATAGCTACATGACGGATTAGCTGCAACTATTCAGTCAAAAATGACTGACGGAGGAGCGGAGGGGATAAAAATTGGAACATGCCGCCAAGAAGCACAGTTAACTTTAAGACTTTATGGAGCGAAATAAAAACAGTAGTTATGTATGCTAATCTGAGTGTTTCACATATTGTATTTCTTTACCGTCTTTTATTTTTCTATTCATCAACTAAAGAGGTTCCTGGTTTGTTTTTTAAAACTATCTACGTTTAATAATGTGAGAACATCAATATTTTGCTGCACTTTGTCACACTGATGTACTATTAGTTTATTGCAAATTTCCAGAATAGTGGTCAAAAACATTGCTAATTCCTACCTGCAGGTGGCGGTATTTTACTTCTATCCCACTGCTGCTTCAGCTATCAGTGTGGAGAGTAATAAAACATCCCACTTACTGTCATACAAAAGCACAAATATCTTATCATGTCATAGTTAACCACCACAAAATCAGTGATTTAGTGATTTTGATTGCAAAGCAATCACATAAATAGTCGATGTGAAAAGAATTTCAATATAATTTAATTTTATATGCAGATAGCTATCTGTTATTGTAACAGTTTGAGTTTTATCAATGCATTCTGCCACAACTGGCCTTTGAGAACATTGATTATCTTGATATGGCCCAAAATGAAAATAAGTGAGACATCCCTGCATTAATCAGTAACTTGCATGTGACTGATATGTGCTGCAGGATACACCCAGCTCTGTGACTGGTGGAGTGTTGGTGTCATCCTGTATGAAATGGTTGTGGGTCACCCTCCGTTCCTGGCGAACACGCCACTGGAGACGCAAATGAAGGTATGCCAGTGGTGCTGCGCAGCGTCCTGCAGCCGCAGGGTTTGTTGTCTCTAATGTCTGTGTTGTTGACACCAGGTGATAAACTGGAAGAGCACGCTGCACATCCCCCCTCAGTACAAGATCAGCCCGGAGGCGTCGGACCTCATCGTCAAGCTGTGCCGCGGCCCAGAGGACCGCCTGGGCAAGAACGGCGCCGATGAAATCAAAGCTCACCCTTTCTTCAAGAGCGTCAACTTCTCCAGCGACCTCAGGCAGCAGGCGGCGCCATACATGCCCACCATCGCTCACCCGACGGACACGTCCAACTTTGACCCGGTGGAGCCAGAAAAGCTGCGCAAGAGCGACGACGAGAGCAACCACAACGACACGCTGAGCGGTTGGTTCCGCAACGGGAAGCACCCCGAACACGCCTTTTACGAGTTCACCTTCCGCCGCTTCTTCGACGACAACGGCCACCCCTACAGCTGCCCCAAGCCCATCGAGTCCGAGGGCAGCGACGAGGACGAGGCGGAGCTGGACGCCGCCGAGCTGGACAAACATGGCCGAGACCTGGTGTATGTGTAGTCACTTGTCGCATGCCACAGAAACACAGGGACATTTTTTTCTTTTGCATTCCCTCGCATTAAATTTGCAAATACACCTTATATTACTTATCATGTACACAGTCACATTAGCTGTGTTTCCATTATAAATGTGCTCAAAAAACACAATTTTGCAATTACAGCCTTTCCATTTAATAAGAAATGCAATTAAAATCGTGTGTGGATAGGTTTGTTAATGCAATAAGTCATCAAAAAACACGCAGTGACATCATGCCCCGTCATCACTTCCTGCCATCGTCTTCATTGTTTCCTCCAGTACTAAAATCCGGTTGTTGATCATGTGACTCATCCGATTGAAAAACTTTAGTTTTTTCAAAATTGACGTGATTCAGCAAATTAATTTTCATATGCTGAGTGGAAATGCAGTTATTCTGCTAATGTTGAAAAAACACAATTTTGGTGTTTCCATTTAATGAGAAACGCATTTGATTTATCGCTGCACGTGAAAACGGCTCTTTAAGACGCAACTAAAACCATCAGATCACTATAACACCCTGTAAAAATAACTTACTCCAAATAGTTTGCATATATTTCTTCTTTCCTTCTTACAGAAACTTTCTGTCATGTTTGTTTTAGAGTACAGCTGGTTATTTTGAACATAAGTTTGTGGTGCATTTATCCAAATGGAGATATAAAACTAGATAACTCCCAAATGAGATATTAACATAGAATTCCTACATGGAAAAAAAAAACTTATTGTAGGAGAAAGGCGTTCAGTTTTCATGATGCCACATAAACTGACTGCCTATCAAGGGAATGCAAAAGAAAATATTTTCCCCCTGTCCTCCAGGGGGCGCAGTAGTATACAGACTCTTAGTTGGGTGTTTGTGTGTGTGGAAGTGGGGGTTGCCAGATAAAGCATTTGAAAGCTTGAACATAGGGAGAATATTTCTGACGGATCGTAGCAGAATATGATCATAAAACCAGATTTAAACGTTAAAATGTAACTGACCTGGAGTCAGTTTTTCGAAAACTGCTGACCTTTTTCCCTGAGGGTATCCCTGGGATCAAATAATAATCAAAACTAAACTGTTAGTTTTACAATTTTCTCCACAAGAGTACCAATTAATATCAGTAAATTATAGTTACTGTGTGCAGCTTATTGACCTAAATCCTGATTACTAGAATCACAAAACCTTTGATTCACAAAGAAATCAGCTGTTGACGATTTTCAGTTTTATTGACTCTAACAGGCGACAGATTCTTTTAGATTTATGACTCGGACCGAGACGTGCTTCATAATAGTGAGAGAGAGCAAGACTTTCAGCAGATAACAGGAAGGCTAAACAGAGTATTTCTCCGTTTTATTTTTCTAAGCGTTTAACTTGCAGTCAAGACTTTAATCGCAAAAATTTGTGGTATTTATTCACATAAATCCCTGAAAAACGGAACACTATAATTATATTTAATCTTATTTCCTTATTTTTATTGATGCTCTTATGAAACTATGACAGGAAGAAATGGTAAACGTCACAATCACAACCATACCAAGTTCTTAACATTTGTAAGAATCAGCCAGTTTATCATCATAATTGATTAAAAATATGTTTCCAGATTAATGGAATAATTGTGGCACAAAAAGATACAGATCTGTTTTATTAAGGGAAACATACTTTTTAGTAATTTCTAGTAGGAAACAGTTTAAGTTTAAACAGTTTATTATTAAAACTGTAAAATCTCCTCTGTTCCTAATGAAGTGACAAAATATTTTCTCCTGTAACCCTAAAATCAATATCAGAGAATGAGAAATTAGATTTTTGCAAATTATTTTGGAGTTTAAAAGTGATTTTTATTTATTTTCTTATGCCAGTGAGGAGTTATTGATGTCATTCCTAAAGATTTAAACTCAGATTTTCAGGTCCTCAGTCTTGTTGCTTAATCCAGATTTTAATTTGTCACAATTTCTCTAAAGAAAAAGGCATTGTAAGCCTGTTTGTGTGCCCATAAATAGTAAATTACTGTTACAGAATCAGATCTGCCTGCATGCAAAACTAATGACATTAATTAGTAATTCTATTTTAAATGTAAATATTTTTAAGTTTCAACCAGGGTGCCGCTATCTTTGACAACTTATCGCTGCCCCCAGTAAAGCCTTAATTTATTGACGCTAGTGTAGATGCTGCTCAAGTCTATTTTTTTAAGTCTTAATTTATATTGTAGTTTATTGCAAAGGGGATTGTAGAATTGTGGTTCATATTATTCACAGGGATAATCGCTCTAATTAGTATATATTGCTGTGCCTTTTTGAGTTATTTTTCACCACATATTAAGACTGGCCTTTTAAAATGAGTAGCTGTAGCTGATTGTACTGCAGTAAGTTTGTTTTATTTTTCTAATTTATATCTAAAATGTATTTATAAATTAAGTTGTTCTCCATGGATGTAAATATCTTCCTTTTAAGCTGCTTTTTTTCCTCCTCTTTTTGGGCAGGCCCTCTTCTGTCAATATGTACTTTGTTTTTGGCACTAATTTACAGAATACTTATTAGTTTTAATGTTTATTTTAGGTTTCACGCTTACATCTCAACCAAAGCACTAAATAAGGGTTTACTTTTGCGTTTACTTTTTACCAACTTCAGAAAGTTACAGTAATTTTTTTGTTATATTATTAAACTTAGGCACCTGATTACTGCAATCTTTGGTCTGAAGTTTTACTTTAGTTAAAAAAAAAATAAAAATAAAACACTAAAGTTACCTTATATTTTGTTTTCTGCTCCACTGTATTTGTCTGTGTAGGAAAGAATATCTGAATGTAGTTCATATTGATTTAATAATGACCACTGTCATTCTGCACTGGTTTTAATTGTGAGAGAATTTTATTTTTGTGTACATTTTTTCTCCCAGAGGTTTGGGAAGAGGGTAATAATAATAATAAAAGGAATAAGAATTTTCATGCTTGGCTTTCTCATTGAACTGAGTGAAAGATGTTGGAAATGTTAGATATAATTTTTACCGATTTCAAAAATTGAACATCCTAATGCAAAAAAAAACATATAATGTCAAAGATCTAGAATGCTAACTATGCTGTAAAACTATTGGAATTTATATGGTTCAGAAAATTTTGAATAAATCCCCGTAAGAAGTCGATGTATATTCAGGTTTAAACTAAAAAATAGAAAATATTACCCAAATTTCTCATTCCTTTATATATAACCTTTATGATGTGGCTAGGGTGATTTAAATATTAAATGTTTTTAATATAGATTCCGGTTAGGCATGTAAACAATCAACTTGTAGTTTGGCCTCCATCCAGCAGAGGGCGCCGCAGCCATCCTGCCATTGATGCAGAAACAAAGATGGCGGAGACTTACCAGAACGGCAAAGGCTAACGGTCGAAACGGAGTGCTGTGCGAGATGTAAAATGCACTTTATGCGGTTCTTTTTTGAAATATAAACACTCGATAAGCTCCTAAAGTTAAATAATGTGAGAAAACCAAACAATTATTTATTCAGTCAGGATTTAACTCGGCATATTATGAAAAATTAACTCTGTTATGGGAAAACGGTTGGCCCTCTTGATTCAAGAGAAAACACTTATTTGAGAAATTGGCCTCATCAATTTATCGGGAACCAATGGATAAGATCAATAGATAACATGGATCCCTAATTCCGGCACATTTAAATTCAAATAATTTTAGTAATTTAGTTCAAACAGTAAATCTAAGCTTTATAACACAATGGTACATATTAGTGTTTATTTTAGATTTTTACTTTAAAGCAAGTAAAGGGTTTAAGTTTAACAGACATATTTTGGATCAATTTAAAAATGATTTTTCACATATTTGGGCTACAGGAAACACCTGGATCGACTGTTGTGCCTGTTGTAGGCCAGCAGATGGCGCCACCGACTGGAAACGTCACTCCGACCTCGGATAACTCGCCACTCTTCCTCCAGAGTCGAAAAACTCACCTTCATCTGGAAAGAAGACTTGGCTATAAACTTGTCCCAATTAATCACTGAATGATTTAATCGCATGATAAATTAAATTAGATTTTTCTTTGATAAAACATCATTTTATGGTGGGTGACATGTTTCAAATTAAAAACTTTTTTCTAGTAAGATTTGCACCTCATTAAATCAACATCTTAAACTTGCACACTGGTTCTTTTGTGTAGCTACAGAAGGTAAGCTATTAAAAATGTTAAAATGTAAACAGTTAACTACTAAGTCATTTATTTATGAATGAAGTTTGGACTAAAACCAGGTATGAAGCTAATTATTTACCTGGAGGGTGTTCTGGTTAGATAGGTGTGAACACAATGGAGTCACATGAAGAAGCTGAAAAAGATCAACCTACATTGTTATATCAATGTTTATACTTTTTTACCATTATATAACAATGTTATTTAAAATTCCTAAAGTTGACAAAAACAAAAACCCTGTTTCCAAAAGCGGAAGTCATTTTTTAATTTTAAAAATTCTGCACCATAATTAAGAAGTGTTACAAATGTATCAAATTGTTTTTTTTAAATCCCGCTACGTTTCTCTTGGCTGGTAGGTCATTAATTTAAATCTTATTTTTAATAGCTTACCTGGTTAAATAAAAGTTGAATGAGAAACATGTACCTGAATTTCTATTCTACTGTCAGAGCTACAAAGAAATCAATAGTTTAATGATTTACAGCTTTTGACTGAAGATTTAATAAATTAAAATATACAGCCTAATTATATTTGTCAGATTAAAAATAACCTTCAAACAGGTATTAAAAATACTTTTCATAAAGCCCACACTTCTGTTTTCAACCATTTATTGGTTTTATATTCTAAATTTAAACATGTTTTTCATTAATGTTAGAAATTTTCTGTTTCTAATTTATTGAAAGGGTCTGGATTTAGTAAAAAAAAATAAATTCTACACAAATTATCTTCATTATTGTTTACATTGTACAAGACGTTTGTTTTTCTGACATTTTTCAGAACAGGTGCTGAAGAAAATAAGCTCCGGCCACCAGGGGGCGCCAAGTGACAACGATTTGTATTTTTGCTTCAAAGAACCGTTTTTATTCCTGATGCAGATAAAATGTTTTGCACCATTAAGGACACAATCAATAGAAATTTATGAAAAAAGTCATTTTAATTTAGTGTGCAACTATGTTGAATATTTATTAAAAGAAATAACCAGTATTCTTTTCTTAATTTTCCTTTTAATATGACGGTTTTCTTATGCAAAGTTGATTTAAATGCATTCATTGATCCAAATATGCAAGAGGAGTTCACTAGAATATAATTTGTGGCAGTCGATGTTTAACTGAAAGGTTCAAATAACATTTATGTACAACAAATTACTCACAAAATATCTTAGCCTATTAGGAGCAGGCTAAGAAAAAATTTTAAATTACAAGAATAAAGTCAAAGTAAGAAGAAAAATGTATAGTCATAATACGAGAATAAACGTAATATTACGATGATATAGTTGAAGTAGTGTCAGAATAAACTCATTACGAAAATAGCATGACAATAAGTCGACGCAATACAAGATTAAAGTCGTAATAATACGAAAATGAAGTTATATTACGAGAATAGTCGTATACTACTATTTCAACGTAGTACTTGGTAGTATGAAAATAAAAACATAATACGAGAATAAACATTAGGCGAGTAGTCGTACAACATTAAGTCAACATAATATGAGAATAAAGTCATAATATTAGTAGAATGAAGGAATTTTATTACAACTCCAACACTAAAATATTAATTAAAATGGATAATGTTGAGCATCTTGTGAAGTTATAGTTTGGAAATAACTTCTCATAATTTTATGACTTTCTTCCACTTTATTCCTGTAATATGGCTTTATTCTTATAATTAAAAAGGCAAAAATAAGGACCCAATACTCCGTCATACAACAGTTTTAACCACTGATTTAAATTACTGTTGTTTTTATCATCAGCGATGTTAAAAGTCACCAGTTCTGAAACCGACTTCAAGTCGCACATGATTGAGGACAAACAAGTTAACTTAAACAAGCTTATTTTTTTAATGGATCTGCAAAACTGTTTGAATTTCCAAAGAGAACTCATGTACCTCCCGCCCACAGTTACCCAGTGGCAAACGTTACACAATGTTACAGAAACGTCTCCAACCCAAAGAAACCTGCATGCAAAAAAAAAAACTGGGGAAAAAAATAGAAAGAAAAAACAAACTCAAATATAAAGTAAAATAATCCATACAGATAAAAATAAAATATCAATAAACAGGACATAATGCCGTTCTCTTGGCTGAAGGAGAAATTCAAACGCTTTAGATTCAGTTCCGCTTCTTTGTAACTGACAGATTATTGAGCTGTAATTTCATTGGGTAGATGTGGCTCCACCCACCACAAAGCCCCGCCCCCATCTTCCATATAAGGCACAGGACAAAGTAAACCCCACATACAAAAGGAGCTAGCCACGCCTCTGTCACTTGGTAAAGAAGTGTAAATCAACAAATACGGTAAGATGACAGAAAGCCCACTAAAGTGTACAAAATGTTTTTCCTATTTATATATTTTCATTTTTTTTTTTTTTTTTGCCTGATTTTATTTATTTTTTTCTTTTTGTTTTACTCTGAGTTCCTCTGAAGGTGAGAGCTGTGGGTGGGCGGTGTCGATGGGACAGGAGGAAGTGAGCTCAGGCAAAAAAAAAAAGAATTATTAAAAATATGAGAATTTAAAACAAATGACAAGAAACGTGACTGGATTTCTCCTTTTATCAGAAATAAAAATGATCATCAGATGCACGGTGGAGGAACATGAGGTGGAGAAGAACAGGGTGGGTGGGGCGTCGCTTAGACGAGTGAAGTGCTTTATTGTTTTATTCTGATAAAGAGACAAAGTGTCAGTGTGAGAGAAAACTCATGAGACAGGTTAAGAGGGCGAGACGGTTAGAGTTAGCAGTTAAAGAGATTGTGTGTGTGAGAGAGAGAAGGTGTGTGTGTGTGTCGTTGTGTGTGCGTTAGTGTGGGTGGAACTGAGTTGTTGTTGTTCAGCTGCAGCACTTGCTCTTCCAGCCCGTTACTCCACCTCCACTGCTGATGTCCACATTTTCACTGTTGGGCTCTTTTACAGGCGTCTGTGCAACAAAAATAAACATCATTAATCAAACTTTACCCCACAGCAGGTTTAGGTACTCACAAAATGTACTTCTTGCTTTTACTTGAGTAACTTTACTACAAAGTATTGCTTGTCTTGTGTGAGTAAACTTTATGGATTTTCTACCCACTGAATGAAAAACATTTTTTTTTTAACCAAAAATTTACCAGATTGACACCTTCAGTTTCTGATAAAGTTTTATATTCAAAAAAACCAAATTGGAAAATTGTTTTTTGCCTGATTTTGTCATTTTTGTAGATAATTTTGGTCTTTGAAATACCAGCATTTCCACTTAACTTCATATCTTGGTTCAGTTGAAGAGGGAGTTTTCAGATATTAAATGATTGATAATTTGATCAGTTACTTGTCACTTCACAGGATACGGAAATATGGATGAGAGCACAAATGTGTATATGTAGACTGAGGTTAACGCATATGAGTCTGTGTGTGGGTAGAATTGGATAAAATGGAAAATTAATTAACCTACGTTAAGATTTTCCTTTTATTGATTTAATAATGCATTCCATGTTTTTGACTATTATTTTAAACTGCTATTATTTTTTTAAACAAATACTCTTGAGTAATTTATTGGATGGCTACTTTTTACTTTTACTTGAATAATTTTATTATGATGTATTGCTACTTTTACTTGAGTAAAATTTCTGGATTTTCTACCCGTTGAATGAAAAAAAACAAACATGTTTTAAGCAAACATTCACCAAAAACACACCTGCAGTTTTTGTTAAAGTTTCATAATTTTTTTTATTCAAAAAAACTGATTTGGAAACATTTTCTTTTGCCCGATATTGTTACTTATATACTTTATCGTCATTTTGGTTCTTAAAGTACCAAAATTTCCCTTTAACTTTATATTTTGGTCTGTCTAATGTAGTTTTTAAATATTAAGTGATTGATAATTTGATCAGTTACTCTGTAACTTTTACCAAATACTTTGTTACTCTTACTGGAGTAATTTCTTGGACAGCTACTTTTTACTTTTGAGTAAAATTTAATTTTGGGTTCACATTAATATTTAAAAAAAACATTACAGCATACAATTATCTAATTTAATGCGACGCATTCAAAATGATCCAAAAGTTCAATTAAACTCTCTGAATAAGCAATGTCTTGATGCTTATCAAGACATTGATAAGACAAACATTCAGCTAGAGCTGAATGTTTGGTCAGATTATTTAAATTGAGACTCATGCTTGCAGTTAGTTATAGTAAATGCTACTTCAACATATTAAAGAAAGCTTAAAACGTCGTCATTTTGTTTAAAATATTTGTTAGAATTCTGTTTGATGTTGGTAGAAGGTTTGAGCATGTATCAATAATAATAATAAACTAAAGTAGGAAATATCGCAGTGATTTGGCAAATTAAAGGGATCAATATTTAAAGGTGTCCAGCATGATTTACCAATGGAGGCGTAAAACAATTGATTTTGTTTAAATATTTCTGCAACAATTTGACATTTTGCTTCTCTCCTGGTCGAATTAAAGAGTACAAGTCCAAGAAAACTTGCGTCGTCTTGGTGACAAAAGTCACCTGATGCCCTTTATGATCCCCGACTGCGTTGATCATTTATTTTATCTGAAATATCTAATCTGAAAAGGAATGCTGGCAGACGTCCCTCACTTATCTACACAGGAACCAACTTTCTGACATAAACCAACTTTTATGTGAAAAGCAACACAAACCTTTCTGAGGATGTCTTCTGCTAACGTGAGGAAAGCCTTCTCGATGTTGATGTTGGCCTTAGCACTCGTCTCAAAAAACCTAATGCCATGCTCCCTTGCAATCTATGAACACAAACAAACAAAACAAAATACAGACTTAGAAGCCACGGATGTTGTTCAAAGAAAGTCCAGTCTAAATATAAAGTTGCTGAACTTCTTTGCAGGGCTGAGATCATGTATCGCTGGTTTATTGCACAACACTTTCATCAGGTAAGATGGTGCGAGTGAGCAGCTGATGTCTCATGGTGTGAAAAGGAAACTCATTGTAATCACTCAAACTGAGTAAA
Organism: Brachyrhaphis roseni; assembly: GCA_903066815.1. NCBI lineage: Eukaryota > Metazoa > Chordata > Actinopteri > Cyprinodontiformes > Poeciliidae > Brachyrhaphis > Brachyrhaphis roseni. Next base: position 32,541 of record CAEFZY010019593.1, on the reverse strand, counting down.
AGTCTAAATTTTAACTAAAACAGTCCAAACCATCAATGACTTGAAAATATCCTTGAAACCTCAAAATCCCAATTGGCACAAGAATAATGTCATGTTTGTAACATTTAAAACATGGTGTAAAAACTTTTTTTTAGCATTAATTGATCTATTTTAAATTAACTATTATTTTAGCAATCAATTAATCGATTATTCTGATGATTAATCGGATTTTTAAAAATGGCACATTCTATAAATTTTTCATTTAGCCACTTAATTTTATACAATATTAGAATTACATTAAAATATGCAAGTAAGCAATCAATTTCGGCTGCCATTACTGATTTTAGTAATCGATTATTCAGATATTTAAAATTGACAATCTAAAGATTTTTTTATTTAACAACTTAAGCAGTTTGTACAATATTACAAATACATTGAAACATGCAAGTAAACAATCAATTTCGACTGCCATTACTGATTATTTTAGTAATCGATTAAACGATTACTCTGATGATTAACTGGGTAATCCACAGAGTTTTCATTTAACCATTTAGGATTGTTTTATACAATGTTAAGACATACAGATTCAAATAAAAAATTCAATAACTTTTTAAAAAGAGAAAATAAATGTTGCCTAAAATACATTAAAAGCATTTCTTTGGTGAATTTTAACCAGGTGAAGACAAAATTTTGCCACATGAAGAGATTTGGGTAAAATATTTAGAGACAAAGGTGTTTAAATCCAAAATGTACATTATTTTGTACAGTTTGGACGTAATTACTGCTCTAAATCTATTCTTTTCTTTTTTCAGCAAATGGTCTTTTTTTTGAGTCTGCATATTCCAGTTAACTAGTAATCGATTGACAATCATTTCAATTAATCTAAATTAATCGGTTCAGGCCTAATTGTAATACAGCAATTCAGAAAGTTAAAGTGCTGATTACTTACAAGTTTTTTTCACCCCACTGCTGGCAACATAATTAATTATCTGTAAGATCCATTTCTATGTGGATCCTTTTGGTAGCTATTAGCTTAGCAGTCAGTATAAAATATAAAGTTATTTTTGCAGGTTAAACTGTTGCGCAAAACTTAATATGACCCAGCAAATTATGTTGTGAATGTAACTGTTGATTTTAAGATGAAGCAACTGAATCAAAATGTGAAAATGTTCTTCTCACATTCTTTAGTTTGTGCTAAAAGACTATAATCTATGTGATAATCTCCAACTCATCACATATGATGAACATTTTCCCAAATTTTCTGCAATAATCTGAGCTTGAAAAGTAGCAGCAACAAATCAGCCAATCAACAGAGAGAATATTGACGATCGTTTCAGGTGGGTCGATCGGCTCACCTGCTCTCCCTTGGCTTTCGGTACAACCCTCTTGTCCTCCATGTCACACTTGTTGCCTAGCAGCATTCTCTCAACATCTTCATTTGCATGCTGAAAACAGAGGAAATAATGGCATTTGGTTAATTTCTTAGGATCCTTTTAATAAGAACAATTAAAGCAAAAACAAAACTTGAGTGATATTTTGGCATGCTGAACATCTTCGATAATTCCCATTTAATAATCTGTCAAATAAAAGCCATTAGCGTTTAAAAAATTCAAATATAAAAAAATACAAATTTAATATTTTTTTTATCCCCAAAGAATTATGTCAAATCATAAACATAGTAATTTAACAGTTAATTATCATTATAAATTAAAATAAAATTAATTTAATGGCAAATAACGAAAATATCTACCAATAACATTATTTTTACCACAAAAAATAAAAATAACAAAGGTTAAAAAAGGTAAATAGTAATGTGATGTTTAATTGTCATCAGAAAAAAATAAAAATTATTTAATGGTAAATAAATATCTATGAATAATGCAGATGCTACCACAAATAAAATCAGGTTAAATAATAAAAATATTAATTTAATGGTTAATCATCATAAAAAATTATATTTTATGGTAAATAATAATAAACCCAACAAATATCAATTATACCGAGGCTACCATAAAAATACAAAAATAAATAGTAAATAATAAAAAATATAGCAATTTAAAAAGTTAAACATAAAAACTCTGTAAATAACCTTTACCAAGAAGTCAAGAGTTTATTATTGAACAATAATAATAACGTTTTTGCCCCTACTCTAACAATATCTTTAACCTATTTGAATATAGTGTTGGAATATAAAAAATTATTTTAATTAAATTTTTACATACTTACAGTAAAATTTGGTTTTTAACTGTACAGAATGATTTAGCAATACAGCCTGAAGTTAAAATGTCAAATCTATTTTACCTGCTTTAAATATAACGTGTCACTGATACACTATTTTAATCTAAAATGCCAATAGTAATAATTTTATAATCTGAAACTACTTGTACATTTACTGATGTTTCAAAGGCGTAGTTCAGCTCAAAATAAAACAGACTAGTCGCACTAAAGAAAGTCACCGTCACGTCTTTCCTGCTCAATCAAATTAGTAAAAGTTTTTAAGAAACAGAAGACATTTGTCGTGTTCAGTAGTTTATTCAAATAGCGTTTTTCCACTAGATTAACAACAAAAAAATAGAGAAAAGTGGTTTAAAATCTCAGCTTCTTTGGGGTTTAGAGCAACAAATGAAACATCAACTTCTCAGCAGGAAATTCATTGTTTCCTTTCCTCTTTAAAAACAGCAACGGTGACACAAATTACAATGACAAGGTCAGATGGCCTCGCCCCGTTTGGCCCAACACTTTCCACTCAAAACGCGCCAACTAGTCCTTACTGTCCACAAGCAAAGAGTTCAGGTTTGCCTTTGAAACAAACTGTATCAATACAATCAATACAGATCCACTGAATTATTCCCGTTTCGTCCTGCTGGCTGCATTAGTTTCTGTTTCTCACCTCATCAATGTTGCGCAGCCATTTGCTGATGTTTTCGAAGCTCTTGGCGTTAGTGATGTCATAGACCAGCATGATGCCCATAGCGCCTCTGTAGTACGAGGTGGTGATGGTGTGGAACCGTTCCTGGCCTGCTGTGTCCCTACACAGCAAAAGTTTCACTTATAAATGCTGAATTTATCATCAAATAAATTCCAGATAATCCAAAAAAATAAATAGTTGCCTTGCAGCAAGAAAAGTAATCTGCAGAACTAGAACTTTTTCATCAATGTTAAGGAATTATTGTCTTAAAACAAGCTCATATATGTTGTAAAAAGGTACTTGTAAGTGTACAAAGATATAGGTCCTGGTTTCATTTATGACATTTTATCATATGTTGTTTTGATAGATGCTCCAATCACTTCAGATCATAGTTATTCACTATCCAAGGTTTAGTATCGACCGATCTGATACAGAAACATATGGAATTAACTCAAAATATGTATATTTTTAATCATATATACACTGAATCACAACTTTATTTTATAACTCTGAATCAGTACAGCTCACTTAAATACACCTATAGCTTCACAAGTTCAGTCAAACATGTGAAAACAACTTGCAATGTAAATTAGCTAAGGCTATAAATGTTATAGTGTCTGTTTTTGTTTATACTTAACACTCGTCTCCATGCAAATAACGAGAGAAAGTTTTTATGTTTCACACTAAAGAACATGTGACAAACAAACTAATATAGGCTCCAACTTCATCAAACTGAATCATATTTTTCAAATTTAGACTAATCAACACATTCAAACTGTTCAAAACAAACACATTTGTATGAAATATTGACTGAATGTAAATGTACCCATCTAGTTATTGTATGAATTTTTCATATTTTTGGATGCATCCCCAAGCAACAAACTCCTAAGTATGTTTGTTGTGAATTGGTTGAATTAAAATTAGCTTTATTCTCCATTCAAATAATTTCACTTTTTTAAGATGCACTAAACTACGGGAGAAAATCCAGGAGCAAAAATTTTCTAATATTGCTCAAATTTAAGAAAACATCGCAAATTCTATTATTGGTAAATGTTACATTGACATCTTCAGAAAACTGACATGTTCCTTGGTACTCCAGTGTCACCATCCCTCTCCCTTAGCGTCTGACTTTAGCCATTAGGATCTGTATTATTATTGTTATTGTTGGTATAAAAAGATTCCCATCTTGTATGGATGTGAATTTCAAGAACATAACCTGAAAAAGCCGAGCGTTTTCAGTGTTGATGCATCTACAAAACAGGGGGGAAAAAATAAAAATTTCAGCATTTCACCTGCAAAAAGCCAATTAAAAAAAATTGTTGAATTTCCGTTGCAATTTTCAGCATAATCTTATCTTCTAACAAGACTGTTGAGGTTTATGTGATGTTTTGTTTAACGTAACTGGACATGAGGAGTTAAAGAGTATACACCATTGGTTTAATCCAAAAAGCCAGAAGTCTCAACCGGTAGATTCCTGCAATGTTTACATGCATCCCTGCTGCAACGCAGCTGAATAAAACGGCTAATTATAGCTTCAGCATGCTATCAAGTTTGGTAAAGAGCAGCTGATTAGATTCAGGCGAGTTGTAGCAACAATGTATATAAACGCTGAAATCAAACAAAACAAAAATGGATAATAAAGTCTCTGTAAGCAAAACTGTCCTTCAAAAAGAGTCTGGTTGAGACCAAATACACCAGATTGAAGCTTTTTGTCGTCCAGTCTTTGGCAGAAAAAGTGACCCATAAAAAGACAATCATGCAACTTATTGAGCTTATTTTAAATTAGTTGTTTAATTGATTAATTGCTAAGGCTATTGCTGTGCACACAACCCTAATCGCAAGAATATTGTTCACCAATTAAAACATCAAAGGTAGATGTTTGCCATATAGAATCAGGATAAGTGGAATAATTTTTATTGAAAGTCTAGATTTGATTTTATGGAAACATTTGGAAATATTTTACATAAACCAACCCAACTGTGAAAAAGAGACAGCTCTAAGCCTGATGTAATAAGCAATAAATCAATTAAAACAAGCAAAATAATTTCCATTATGGTTTTATTTGTGTCTCTCTGTTTCTACCAAAGACTGGATGACAAAACGCTTCAGTTTCCTGTGCTGCACTTGGAAAGCAGACAGTTAAACTCCAGCTGGTGGAAATTATCCGTAGTGGACCAACAATGATGCAGCAAATGTCCTGATGGGCTGCTGGTGACCACTTCCTGTTCTTGCATACTTCAAGGCTTGAGGGAGTTTTGTCAAACAGATGTTGTACTATGATACAAGTGAGAAACTGAAGCAGCCACACAAATAAAAAAAGTTGGCAGTCTACAAATAAGTTTAAAAAAAAAAAGGACTTACCAAATCTGTAGTTTGATCTTCTTTCCTTGTAATTCAACAGTTTTAATCTTGAAGTCTATTCCTATAAAGAAAAACAGACGTGTCAGATGCATTTTATATATTTTCGTGAGTTTATTTGAGTGACTACACAAAGAAAATCAATTAAATGAAGTAGGGCTGAAATGATTAATCAAATTCATTGTGATTAATTGGTCGAAATCGATTAATCGTCAACTGGAATATACAGACAAAAAATATAAAAGCTATTTGGTGGGAAAAAACATATTTAGAGCTGTAATTTAGCCAAAACTGTATAAGATATATATACATTTTGCATTTGAACGTGTTTTATAATTTGGTCATCACCCTGTTCAGACTTACTAAAGGAATGCTTATTTTCTTATTTAATATGGAACTGAATTATTTGTATATTTGCATATTTTGATGCATTTCTAATGTATGAAAAAGGCTTGAGTGGTTAAATGAAAAACATGTAGAATGTGACATTTTTATCCAATTAATCGTCAGAATAATTGACAGATTAATCGATTACTAAAATAATTGGTAGATGGAAGCTCATGTAGTTTTGTGGCAATTACACGAAAACAGACGAGTCAGATGAAAGCCAAAGAAAGACATTAAGAAAGAAAAAGAAAGAACGTGTTTCGATTCCTTTAACCCCAACAGTTCAGGCTGAAATCGAGGTAAAAACCAAAAAAAAATTAATAATCAATGCTAATTTGGGGCAGATGCTCAATTTGAATCAAACCTGCTTCAGTCATTTAATCTAATTCGTCATCATCGACCTCAATATTATCAAATTTAATGTGCCAGTAATGTCTGATGTTGAAGATATTTATCTTTTTGAATTAACAATGCATGATGAGAAATGGACGGAATATTACAAACTTTTAGCCAAATACACTAACTGATGTTCAGAGCAACAAAATGCATTATCTTGATTTAAATACATAGAAGATGTGTTTATATCCTAAATGAAAGTATACATTCTAAAACCTTTTAATACAATATTATAAATGCATTTAAAAGATGGAAATACAAAATTAATTCCTTTTTAAAATAAGAAAAACATTTTTCTTGCCTAAAATGTGATAACATAGCATTCCTTAAGTGAATGTGAATCAGGTGAAGCCAAAATTATGCTCAATACTTGAGGAATTTTGTCTAAAACATTTACACAAAAAAATATATTGTACACTTTTTGTGCAAAAACGTGTCTAAAATGTGTATATAAATGTAAAATGTACATATATATATAAATTATTTCAATAATTGATTAAACATTATTAATACGATTAATCGTTTCAGTCCTATTTAATATATACATCTCCAACCAGGCATATTTATTATTTTTAGCACTGTTGGTTAAAATAAACATGCAAAACAAAACAAAAATCAAAAAATAACATTGACTTTGTAGATTTCAAACAATATTTCACATTACAGAAGTTTAAACCAAGATTTTTTAATTGTTTGTTTAATCATGTATAAGTATTTTGTTTTGAGGTGTTATGATAGAATAGAATACAAATTAATTTATGGCAGCTACTTTAGGAAGAACTGTGGCATTCAATTGTGATTTTCATAAGACATTTAGGTCAAATATTGTAAAATTAAGTGTTTTAAAGCACTTATTTTAAAAACTTTGAAACCGCACAGCACCAAAGTGCAAGTTAGAAAAGTTTTCATGATTTGGTTGAAGGTCTAGTCTAAGCCCTGTGATTCATTGCTTCATGTGAAACTCGTTTTTCTGTCAGTTCTGCTTCAGTCAGGACGTTTTCCTGGTCAAAAAGTTGAAGAAACAGCTGCGTTTTAGGTGGGGTGGAGTTGCACAGTAACGAAGGAACTGCCTGCCAAAATGTGACTCACCAGATATTATGGACAGCCTTAGGGGAGAAGGAGTGGGAGAGAAAGTTTAAATTGCTTCAAAAGATGCATATATAATATAATCCGTGAATATGTATAGAGAAAAGGGGACAGTTTTATTGATAACAGCCCATTATTTTTAAACACTGGTCTCAGCACTGGGAAGTTGGGTAAAAAAGAAAAAAAAATAATAATAATTCACTGGAAAATGGACATACTTCCCTAAAATAGGACTTCACTGACAATCTAAACTGACAGAGGATCAATTCTTTCCAAACATAAATACACTTTCCAGTTGCTGTGGAAATAAAAACCCCCAAAAAGCATTTTTTAAATAAGTGCAGATATTAAGGAAGAGCCAGGTCGTCCTGAAGAAAAGCAGCCTGGAAAGGATAATGACAGAGGGGGTTTCCCAGCCGGGTATTTTGAGAAGCAGCTGTCTCTGAAAAGGTATGAGACTTGGGCCGGAGGAAGACAACATTCCTCTTCCAGGTTTTCAGTTCTGCTCTTTACACAGTTTTGGTCCACTAAAGATTGTAGTAAAAGGTAGGAAGATGATTTCCATACAGCTATGCTCAATACGCTTCAGCTAAACACCGTTTAAAATAATTTTATATCAAAACAATAACAATCTGGAGTCATTAAACATATGTAGTCATGATTAATACAGTTAATGAAAGGAGCAACTTCACCCCAAATATTAATAGTGTCCATTTTTCTAAAGTAAAGCTGCAACTAATGATTATTTTAGTGTTCAATTAATTGATTGTTTTTATGATTAATTTGATTTTTTATTTTTAATATTTTATATAATATTAACAATGTATTGCAAATTTTTATTTGCAATACATAAAAATGCAAATAAGCAATTCAATTCCTATTTTAATTAAGAAATAGCATTTATTGCCTAAAATGCAATAAAATGTTGCATTTTAATAGGTGGCGTCATATATATAATTATACATCTATAAACAAACATTACCTAAATAAATAAATTTACTTGCTTATAAATAAATCTTTATTTATACATAAATAAGTATTTATTTATTACATAATAAGTGTTTATTTAGGCAATTAAATATTTTATTGCCTAAAATGCAATAAAATTTGTATTTTATTGCACTAAAACATTTTTTTGCAAAGCATTGCTTTAATCATTTGTAGCAAGTAATCATTTTTTACTGTATCCGCAGTAAAAAAAAACAACAAAAAAAACCTTCTGAAGTCAAAATGTGAAAAGCTCGGTCCTTTTTGATTATATTTTTTCCCCACAGAATTTAAAACGGGTGAAGGTAAAGCTAACATTTACAAAAGGCTTTCTATTTTTCCTAAAATGCAAAATGTAGATATATTTTTGGCTTTGTTACTATTCTGAATATGTTGTTCTTTCAGCAAATTTTCTTTTTTGAATCTATATACGTTAACAATTAGTCAATTACTACATTACTACATTAGTTGATCTCAATAATTGATCAAAATTAATTGTTTCAGAACCAATTCCAAGCTCACAAAACTTATTTATAGAATTTGGTTTCTATGTTGTTGTTATGTTTTATTTTGCAACCTTTCAAGAGAATGGAATGTGTTTGATTTTGAAACTTTGTTTTATTTTGGACGTTTTTTTATGATCGAACAGAAGATAGAAAAGTAATAAGTGAAGTAGCAAGTTAAAAAAAATAACTTAAGGAATCACTAGGGAATACATTTCAAATTGCAATCATTTCCCAGGCAGCATCACCAAAAAAACGGCACAAAATATTTCGACTGATTCCGATTGTTGCTGGCAACTTTGCAAATGTAAATTAAAGGTGGAACAAAGACAAAAATACAAATTTCTTAAACTGAAGTCAGCACCATGTGGGAGCAGTTTCTGCTAAATCCCAATTTTCATGTTGCAAACAACAATCAGGGCTGAAATGCAGAAAAAACTCGAGCAGTCTTTTAGATTGCACACCAAAAATGACATGAAAGATAATTTTACACAATAAAAATGCTGGAATATTTCACACTATTTAAAAGCTGGAGGTTATAGCAGAGTATGTAAGTGTATCCAAGTCGTAAAATATGAATTGCTAATTAATTTACCATCGGTAAGTACCTAAACTTTTCCCCCAAAGCACAGCTGAACGTGCCACAGGGACTAATAAAAAAAACCATAATAACTGAGTTTATTGCTGGTTATTCAGAGAAAACATTTATTACGACGGGTGCGTTTCTAGTTTTACACCTGAACAGTGCGGTTATGAGAAAATGGGTCATTGCTTCTGGTTTATTTATGTCAAACAGGTTTCAGGTGAGATCTCCATCTAAACTTTGCTCTTTTCACAATTTAGACATAAACAAGTTTCACCAAACTATCAACTTTGAAAAAAATAGGATATGTTACATTCAATTTAAAAACAAACGACAAAAAAAACAATGACAACTGAAACCTGTTCTGCTGACTTTATGCTGTTGAATTCATTTCCACAGGACCTCTGGCCCTGGCCCAGCAGGCCAGGGTCAAAGGTCACTCTTGTTCTTTTTCCTCTCTCTGAAAAGCCTGTTGGTCTACTGTATTTAAAAAAACAACAACAAAGTTCTTAAAGGGTTGGTTTTACTCTGCCCTTTTTAAGTAATTTGAGCAAGAAGACTGACTGTAATAAATAAATAAATACAAAAACACAATCCTACCAAGTATTTTTGTTTCTAGTAACTTTCAGCTCGATATAAAAGGTTTCCCCCTGAAAACTTGCTAAGCCCGATGGTTGGGCCGTTGTGTTTTTTAGTTAAAAAATGTTTAAAGTTGACAGGAAATTTGAAAATATCACTTGATAATTATGTGTTATTGAAAGATTGGAATATTAATACCTGAACACCAACTATAAAGCCTTAAAAAATGCAAACATTTTAAAAAGACTTGAAAAAATAAGCAATGCTTAGCCTGGTGGGAGGCACAAGTTAAGCCTGGTGGCCCGCCAGGCTTATAATACACTGGGGGAAACCCTGACAGGGAGTCAAAAAGTCCTTAATACTGATGAAAAAGTTCTAGCTTCACTGTCAGGTTTCACTTATAACTTTGGAAAAATGTCTAGTTATAAGAAAAGTAATCTGCCTGTGGAACTAGAACTTTTTCATCAATGTTAAGGAATTATTGACTTAAAACGAGCTCATATATGTTGTAAAAAAGTTACTTGTAAGTGTACAAAGATATTTCCTTAACTAAACCAAAAATACTTGGTAAGAGTTTGATGCAGAATGAAAAGCAGAAGTCTTCATGTATTGGCAAGCTCTGCAGCAGCGAAGCAGTTCATGTCTCAACTACGACAAATTAATCCAACTTGGACGCCGCTGGAAACAGCTGCTTATACTCAGGATAACTTAACAAGACATAAGTTATTAAAAAGAAATGTTGAAACGAAAGCAGAGTCCAAAGGATCAGGGACAATAATGTCAGAGCACTCTAATGTTTCATTACTACTCAGCGCGAGTCTTAAGCAATAAGAGCAAATGGAGGTCTTGCTTTGGCTGCGCCGGGATTTGACATACTTTGACACTTAACTCATGTAAGTGCAATTTTAGATGCAAGTGTAAAGCAAGGTAGAGAAAAGAGGCTGATGATGCCACCTTGGAGGATTGTTTATGACTCCCACTGGAGGATCTAAGGCATTCATACACTCACAAATCAAAGCTTCTTTGCTTTTCAGTTGCAAAAAACTGTTTTAACTTGTAATGCTACATAAATTGCTTAAATACACCCAACAGGTTTGTTTGTTTATCCTTAAGACAACAATCAGATGTAATTCTGCAATTGTTATACAAAGTTTTGCTGACCTCATTTCAATGATCAAGTCATTAAGTCATCTTGTGTCATGTTGTGGCAACAGCTACAAAGTCCTAAAGCCAGAGAACCTGTTCATGGTTAACGTCACCTCGTCTGTAGCCAAAATATTTTAACAAAACCGACTTGTTTCTTTTATCCCCCCAACAAAGTCTCCAGTGGTATATTCTGTTTTTTATTACTCAGCTATATAATCAATGTCACTTATTGGCAATATTTTTACAAAACCAATGTGGATCTGTGTGCCAGTAATACTCAACTGATTTAGTTTTATCCAAAACAAATACCATGCAAAGTTTAAACTGTTTAGCTTTTTTTTGTGTTAGGTATGGTATTTATTGACAATAAAAATACTAATTTCTGTCTAACTTAATATGTAATAATTACAGAATGCAGGCAGAGTGCAGAGGTACATTTCTTTCTTTACAGCAGAGAAAATTGGTCTGTTCTGAAATAATTTAAGTCATAGAAACTAAAAGAGCAACTCTATCACTCTATGAAGTTTAAAAAAATAAAGTTGACAAGCTACAAAACACATTAACGTCAAACACAGACTGCAGGGTGGCTACATTAATAATTTACCAGCTACTATCAGCTAATTATGTTTTTTGTTAATCTATAGAGAGCAAAAGGTTAAAAAAATAGATTACAGTTACATATATAACTATAACTTCAATAATCATTACATTATACAATTTTAGTAGCAGTAGAAATAAATATTGCTTTTAGGTTGTAAACAAAAAAAACTATTTTGACTTTTTTATTATTATTGTTAGGGATATACAATGAAACAATGATCCTAATGTGAAAATTTCCTACTTCTACTCCCACTTTTGGAAGTTTTGTTTTTCTACTCTTACATCAACAACAAAAAATTATTTCAACATCCTCAATTACAATTTTTTGGATGAGAGGAATCTATTTTTGGTACCTAAAATAGGCTACCATTTGTCCATAATGCTACATTAATTTATGCTTTTCAATTTTGGATGGGCAATTATTATTTCACCTATTGTTATCATAAAAAGGATACTTTATTTAGCCTTAAATCAACTGTAAAAGCAACAAGAAAATCTAATATATGTCTGCAAACCCCCAAAACATTTTGAACTACTTTCCCAAAAGTGTTCAGCAACAGGTGGGGCAGGGCTGCATTACTCTATGGCAAGAACTTTAAAGGTATAGCTTTAAGTGTAAAAACTTTACAGTTTAAAACTTTGGTTTGCATTAATACTGATACAAAAAATGACTGAAAATAAAGATTATGAAGGTTTTAGTGGCAGATTTGCAAAACCTTAAACTGTATGTAATGATAGATTTATGCCACTTTTATTATTACTGCTAAAAACACCCTAAAATATGTTGTATTGTATTTTGATAATTTTACCTCGACATTGCTCATCCCTTTTTTGAAAGCATATTTTTTTATTTGTAAAAGGTGCATTACTGCTTATTGCGCTGCAGGTTTCACAATACAATTAAAACAGATTACTTTCTATTGTGAGTCAAGATTGTCAGGTTCCCTGTCAAAAAACACAACTAGAATTCAATTTATTTGTTTACTTCCTGGTAGCAACATGGCAAAAATTTTTAGTCCTATAAAACAAGGTTTTTATTTGTCTGAATAGAGGTACAATTATTTTTTTATAACCCACAGTTTATGTTTTTATGCTATTTACCAAAAACAAAATGACTTGATCGAATCAGTTCTCTATTCATTAGCTTTTCTAATCCTGACCAAATCTGTATACATCTCAAAAGTGCAACAAATGATGATAATAAAGTGGTTGATCCATTACTTTCTAATGTATTTGACACATTTGTATACAATTTTATGCTAATACCTATGAAACCTGTTAGGAATAATGCTAGTTTTTGTGATGAATAACAAGTTTTTAATGTAAATTAATAACAAAAACCGCTGCAACTGTTTGTTTTAGAACTAAAGACATTATCTTAGCATTATTTGAATTTTATTATAATGTTCTTTCAATTCTTTTGAGTGTTGCTTGTTTTGAGTTTTTATACTGTGGAAAAACCAGTGGTGGCTTTTACAAACAAAAATATACAAGAGATACTGTCTAATTTGTAAAAGCAAATAAAGAATATTTATTATCTGGCTGTATTGGAGAAGCTAATGCTTGTCATTTGGTTTGAGGAATACTTTTCAGAGTTGGTCACAGTATGGCCGCCCTTCGGTGCTACCAACACTTCGTTGTTAGCCACTGACATGACAAAAAATTCCTCTACATTAACCAACACTTACAGCCGGTGTGAATGTAAACCATCACAGTGTTTTATTCACTTAATTAAGAAGTAACAAAAACAGGCGTTATGGATCATCTAATAGGTTTTTTAACGAATAATCCGAGGCCTGGAGAAACGATGCATGCTAGCAAAGCAGCTAACCAAATATGTCCTGCCTACCATTTCCAGCTGCATGGTGGGGGTCAGACGACTTTCCCAGCTGTCAAAAACCTCCGACAGAGGTCGGAAACTATCAGGAACACCTCCAACTACAAACCCAGTTGTGTGTGTCACCTGGAGTTCTTACCTATGGTAGAGATGAAGGTTGTGTTGAAGGCGTCGTCAGAGAAGCGGAACAGCACGCAGGTCTTCCCCACACCCGAGTCGCCGATCAGCAGCAGCTTGAACAGCAAGTCGTACGTCTTTTTCGCCATTGAAAAATAAGTATGTGTTCACCCAGATACAAAAAGAAACAAAGGGAAAACTAGCACGGCTACGTGAAGTCTAATTCAAGCTCCGTGGCCAACTTGACCAACCCGCTCCAGCCCTCCTGGCTGTTAACAGTTAACAATCTGGGATTTGTTGATTAGCTTTGGCGAGCTAGTAGTAGGCTAAAATATCACCCAAATAAGGAACCCAAAGACGTGTCCAAGAAGTTGATATATCCCGAACTGTTTCTTCTCTTACAACATGAGAACAAAAAGCAAAAAAAATGGTATCTCCTCCCGTGTGATTCCTCTTTTCCACTCTCTTTTCTCCCACACAGTCGGGACAAAATGGCTTCTCTCTACGTCTCTGCCCCAACTCACTCTTTCTTCAAACTAACTGCGAGCTAATTCAAATTCTCCGCACACGCCGTCATTCCAGAGCCCCGCCGAGAGCTCGACTGAGAAGAACTGGGAATAAACCAAACATGAAAGTGAATTAAATTCACTGTCTGCTAGGTGTAATTTAGCTTTTCAAATGAGATTAGAGCAGAAATACAGACGACCGCCGTCGCCTTCGAATAGGAGCCACAGTGGCGACTCCCTGGGCCAATGGACACGCCTCCTCCCACCCTTTCTGTCAAAATATAAGCTTTTGATTGGTTACTGAATCTGCCACTTAGTGGTGTAGCTTACTGTGATTGGTTGAAACGGTAAAGCTCAACCAGTCAAGGGGCGTGCTTTAAGCGTGACCGATAGGCCAAATGTTACTGCGTGAGTTACCCGGACATTACGGCGCAGAAGTCCCTTTACCTCCCAATGTGAAAACCCACTATTGAGCCAACATGGACGCCAGTTTCATGCGGATCTCTAGCCGCTCGGGTGTGTTTTCATGGCAAGTTGGCACTTGATGAGGTGACCATTCCAGCTGTGAGTCAGGCAAAGTGATGTCATATAAGTACTTCGGTGCTTTTTTACGGGCGTTTCCCCACGATGAACCTTTGGGGTCACTTAAAAAATAGCGTCGGAAAACTTTTGTCTTTATTTTACATTTGAATATTACGATTGAAGTGGAAGATTTTGCTTCAGAACTGAGGCAAGTTATGCCAATCTCTCTTTTCGGCGTTGAAAGTTAAAGAATAATTCGTAAAAAGTTGTCTAAAGTAAATTTTAATCTCATATTGTGGTCTCAAACTCATGCACCAGTGAAAGCTTACGGATCTATTATTATGATAAAAACTTATATCAGAATCAGCTTTATCTTATTGACCAAGGAATTTTATTTTGGTTCTTTTGCTATCAATAAAGATACTATATAAATTTGGTGGTAAATTAAAAATAATTTGTTTGAAGAAGATATGTAAATATACAACTTAATCAAAAAAACGTCAAGCTTAAATTAGTGCAAATGAACACATTGATTTGAGCGGTCATTATGAAGTAGTAATGATGGCTCTTCTTTTTCATTTTTGTTGCAAATACTATCAACTCAGTGGTAAAAGTCTGGATAATTTAGGTCCAGGATGTGTGGGGTCTGCAGTATTTTGTTTTACTTCCTAAAAACCCAATTCTTTATTCATCACTAGCAATGCTGACCATGCTTTGTTTCCCATGCATCCTTTGCTCTTTCCTTGGTATTTGACATGAAACACCAACACAAAGCAGGACATTTTTGTGAAGATAAAGGATAACATAATGCTTCCAGTCTTGCCATTTATTCTCATTTGGATTTGGACCTGGTCATAGCTCTCGCTGTATGTTGGATTCCATTGTAACATGATGGATTGACCATTATGTGGAAGAATGTAGCACTTGAAATGTTGTTTCATAACCTAATCCTTCTGTAAACGTCTCCACCATTGAAATTAAAATTTGTGGTTATATGTGGTAAAATGACAAAATGTGCAAATTTGAACCTTTAAGGCATTGTATCCTAAGAGGAAGAGTCGATGTACACACCAGTGATGCAAGGGATTTTAGTGTTAACTTCATCTGGCGCTGTCTGAGAGACTTTTCTTCCGCCTGTCAGAGTAGTTTGACTCAGGCCCTCTTAGGAATGCTCAGTGTGCTCAGATTTTTACTCCCAAGTACAGACTTGACGCAAACTGAGGAAGGAAGAAGCACATAAATAAAGAAAGAAGAAAATTAAGCAGTTAAACAAGACTGAGTAGATTGAGTCCATCCTGGAAGCCCTGTGTTGTAAAAGAACATGAAAAGAAAACCACACAATGAATAGAAAACCATTAGTAAAATATAACCTGAATGTGTTGCTGAATTGAAAGCTACACGATCAGATCTAAAAATAGAAAAAGAAAACTTGTTTTTATGGTATTCAGGGAACTAAAATCTAGGACATTATGACTTTATACTGTGGGAGATCTTTGCAATGTTTCTTTGTATTGGCATTCAGTCAAGTCAAGGTTCCCAAGCAAAGGCAAGGGGAAACAGGAAGTGAATATTATGAATGATGAAAACCCCATAACACACATAAAAGTAAAGAACATTGGATGAAATGTATTCAAGTCCTGAAGAAACTAAAGGGTACTTTCAGTTTAATATTTCAAATAGAGGTTAAAAGGTTAAATTGGTATTTTTAGCTACACATTAGGCTGATTGTCTTCCTACTCATCTGATAGAACAGTTTCTATTAGGGGGAAACACCATTCCCCTAACCCACCGCAGGACACGTCCTCAGTCCAGCAGCATTCACTTTCCAAAATTTTTATTTTACTTAGTCTATTTATGACCTTTCTTACCACCTCTATGTTGATAAAGAATGAACTTGTCATGAATGATAACACAAAGACTGTGAGTGTTCGCTGCACTCAAATTGTAATAAAATAGTCTCTTGCTTCCAACTTGATCAACAACCAAATCCAGAATTTGTATCGTTGGTGTAATATTTTAATTTTAATATAAAACTTGTTTCCCATTTGTGTTTATTCTCCTTTAAGGAATATTAGACTGAATTTCCTCCAACTCATTTGACATAATGGTATGTTAGGGCAAAACTATAAGTTGTGGAGTTCCACATGGCTCAATCATTGGTCCATAAGAATTTTGCTAACATTTTTATTAGCTAGCTTCAGTGTTTTTTTTTCTGTTTTGTTTTGTTTTGTTTTTACATTTCCTATCATTTGCACTATGATGACAGTCAGATATAAATCTCTTCTAAGCCTAGTTGTCATAATTTTTGGGTTAACATTTAAATCTTCCTTGGGGTTTGATTATGGGTAAAATCTAGTACTTGTTTGTTTTCCTTTCATTAAAGATGCATTTAAAACTTTGGTATATGTTTACTAGGCAAGATAAATAATTATTTTCTCATGTACAAGTTATTCAAAACATGGCCTGGTCATCATGTATTTTGGAACTTTTGTTGAATGAACTGTATGTCATTTTGTGCTTTGTGACTGTATGATTTTTGAGCTTTAAATTTAGAAATTTGACAAGCGGACCAAATATGCAGAAACTAATTGCCATAATAAAGCACCATTTCATAGATCCCCACTAATACATTAAGTTCTGACCAGATTAAATAAATTTTCTTTTTTGCAATTTGGCAAATCAAAGATAGTTTGTTAGCTAAATTTCTGCTTCACATCATCACATCACTGTTCCTCCACAGCTGTGCAACCTTTTGTTACAGTAATAAATCATGCATTTGCACAGAAGTTTTTTTTTTCTTTTCAGACTGAGATACATTCCTGAATTTTTTTGCTGCAAGGGGCCCCCAGGATTTATCTCGCACTCCCACAGCTAGTCAGAGACTACCTCTCACATTTCTTCAAGCTTTGGCAAAGACAAGCAGAGAAGTCTGTCTTTACATGCACCTATTTTGCAAGCAAACATCTAGTGTTTCAAAGTGAGTTGGACTGCATTTGGTTTTTATTTGACAACTCAGAAAGTGAGGAAGCTGGAAGAGTAGGAGGGTTGAAGGGGGTGTAACCAAGCAGCAGTGTGTGCTATGCATATAAATTGTCTCTTTCCCTAAACTCTATTTGGTTTAAAGAAAAGCCTTTCAACATTTTTTCCCCCTATTGGAGCTTATTGGATTAACACAAAGTACTATACTCTTGAATTCTGCCAATAAAGATCAGATTATTTGGGGGGACTTTTGTTGATTGTAAGCTAATCATTATGCTTTTTCAGTTACAAAATGTGAGCTTTTTAATTTCGATTAAACGAAAGTATTATGGTTTGAGTCAAAAAGTAATTATTTATCAGAAAATTATCACATAAACATTTAGCCTTTCTAGGAAACAAGTTAAAAGGGGAACACCTGAGCTACACTGAAAGTACAGGTTATTCTCCATTGTTTGCCAAAAAAGACTTCCTCCTACACACTGGTTTGTAAATGAAGCACACATTTGTGATGAGAAGGAACAGAGTCATTTCAAAATATCAGTTACCTGATGCCAAAAAAATTGTGAGCTGTGATGATTTCCCCTTGTGGTTGAAGTTTTCCACTCTGATTAGAGAAACCACGTCAGTGCAGATCTTTACAGAATCACTCGTTTATAACATGTAGATTATAAATGACGGTGAATCGCTCAAAAATATTCAGTGTCACCTTGAAAATTACTTTCCAAACTTGTACCCTCTGAAAGGCGACATAGACCATTTGTAGGTCAAATAAAGTCACCATTCTGCATTTATTTCACCAGAGGGCGCTGTTGTGCCAAATTTGGCAAAGCTGGGAAAAGATTTTCACTTTTTATTTTGGGTTCTGATTTTATACTAATTGGGTAAAAGAACATTGTAATATCTCGGAAGTCAATCTCATTATGAATAACAAAAAAAATTACTTTAAAAACACAAAATTTTCCACGCATGACTCATCGGTTTCTGTTAGAAATCAGTGGTTGTCATGTGGCATAAAAAAACCCCACTGGTGGATTGTTTATTGTTTTTGATAGTAATTCAGAGAATTTCTTTTTCAACTTACCCAAATTATTCACGTTTTATAAACTTTGATGAATAGTTTTTCAGGTGTGCAGACGTCAGTTTGTCACATCAGCCCACTTAAGTGGAAAATTATGACAAGCTTCTGAACAAAAAATTGGCAAAATTAGGTCAAATTTGAAAGGAATCGTAACACTGATTTTGATTAATCTTCATTTTCCTTTCTTTCTTACTTTTCTTTCTTTCTTTCTTTCTGAAATAGTTTGAGTAAATATTTGTGATATTTAATTTTTATATTATCTATTACTCTAAATAGTTTATATTGTTTGATAATGAATAAACTTTGCGCTGTAAAGTTGAAATTACTCTATTATGCATAGTTGTGAGTGTCATTTAGAGTGAAATAATAGTTGTGTTTTTATTATTTCATTTATTTTTTAAATCTAAAATTCTATTTAATATAAATTCAATACAAAAAATTATTTTTTAAAAATTGACTGCAGTGCCTTTTGCAGAGTTGGTGGCAGGCTTGGACAACAATCCACTTGTGATTGGGGACTAAACTGCATTTCCCATGATCCTCTGTTGCACTCTGCAGTGATGTAGGGTGTGGTGGTTGAGTGGATGTGTGTGAATGCGCGTGTGTGAGTGATTTTTTCTCTCTCTCTCATGAAGCTCCGCGCAGACTGAGAGCTGCAGATCCGCTTCAGAGCATCTTTCAGCGGGGGGACTGGAAGATGCAGCCGTCGGCATGCAGCGCTGCTCCCGGATCTCTGTAGTCATGACGGCCGGAGGAAGATGTGTGAACTGACTTGTGTCATTCCTGGCGTTGTTGGATCTGTTTTTTCTTTCCACCGAGTGAATCTGGACGTTTTGCGGGACTGAAACGGAGCGTCAATCCGAAGCGTGAAAGACACTGACAGACAGTTTGTGTTTGAGGGCTAAAATTAGACAATAAGCAAAGGAAATCAGAAAGAAGGGGGTCTCATCATTTGCAATGGTAATTTTTCTGTCTCTATTTTTAGCCACAATTTCTTTTCTCCATTGTGACATGACAACGAAGCCATATTGAATGCCTTATTAATGATTTTTCATGGAAAATAATTCACAGACAATTGCTGTAATCTCTAATTAGGAATATATTGACCTAATTCAAAGAAGCCAATCATGTCCAAAAATAAGAGCAGCGAGTCAGTGAAGGTGGTGGTTCGATGCCGTCCTTTGAGCCGGAAAGAGGAGTCCAATGGTCCTGCTGGGGGGATTGTGCAGATGGATCTACGGCTCGGACAGGTGATCCTCAGAAACCCCCGGGCGCCACCAAGCGAGCCCCAAAAAACATTCACATTTGATGCGGTATATGATTCAAGCTCCAAACAGCGAGACCTGTACGACGAAAGCGTCCGTCCACTGATAGATTCGGTTCTTGCAGGCTTCAATGGCACCATCTTTGCCTACGGGCAAACCGGAACTGGAAAGACCTACACCATGCAGGGATTGTGGCTGGACCCAGAGAAGCAAGGTGTGATCCCTAACGCTTTTGACCACATCTTCACGCACATTTCCCGCTCACAGTCCGACAAGCAGTATCTGGTGCGGGCGTCCTACCTTGAGATCTACCTAGAGGAGATCCGTGACCTCCTTGATCCCAACCACGGCAACACCAGAGGACTTGAGCTCAGAGAGAGTCCGGAGACAGGAGTTTATGTTCAAGATCTCACATCTTGCGTGTGCAAAAGTATCAAGGAGATCGAGGAGGTAATGAATGTGGGCAATCAGGCCAGGGCAGTTGGAGCAACGGACATGAACGAACATTCATCAAGGTCCCATGCCTTGTTTCTGATCACTGTGGAATGCAGTCAGCCTGGACCAGATGGGAGGAAACATATTAGAGTGGGACGCCTTAATTTGGTGGACCTGGCTGGCAGTGAGCGGCAAGCTAAGACAGGAGTCCAGGGTGACCGCCTTAAGGAAGCCGCTAAGATCAACCTCTCTCTATCAGCTCTGGGGAATGTCATCTCAGCTTTGGCCGATGGACGTAGCAGCCACGTGCCGTACCGGGACTCCAAGCTGACCCGGCTGTTGCAGGACTCTTTGGGTGGCAATGCCAAGACGGTCATGGTTGCAACTCTTGGCCCAGCCCCCCAGCATTACGATGAGACTCTCACCACCCTTCGTTATGCCAATCGTGCAAAGAACATCCAGAACCAGCCCAGAGTCAACGAGGACCCCAAAGATGCTCTTCTCCGTGAGTTCCAGAAGGAGATCGCTCGTCTCAGGGCGCAGCTCAACCACAGGAGGTTCAGGAGCAAACAGAAGAAGGAGCAGGTGGATGGTGAGGCTTGGGAAAGAGATGGGGATGAAGAGGAGGAGGAGGTTGAGGAAGAAGAGGTGGAAAAAGAGGCAGAAGAGTTTGTGAAGCTGGAGGAACAAAGATTGGAGAAGGAGAATGAAGCCATTAGAGAGGATCAATTCCTGTTGGCAGAGGAGAAGCAGAAGCTCCTGGGGGAGAACGAGAAGATGATGGGGGATCTGAGGAAGAGGCAGGAAGCCACCGAACATCTGACTGCCAGATACAAGGTGAGTCTCAGTAGAAAAAGTTGGTCTTTATTGTTCTCTCTCTCCAATCACTGACTAGTCATCTTCATACAAGCACGTCAAGCTAAAACCTCAGAAACACGTCCTTCTTCACAAAACTTAAATAAAAATAGAGTAGCGTCTGATTTTAGCGGTTGTAGGATTTCTCTTTTGTTTTTGGTAAAACGCCACCAACCATTTATCCCACTGGTTTTAGACTCACATTTGTTTTGGTTGTATTTACCCAGAATGCCCTGTGCCGTAGTCCGCTTCCTGCAGTCCTGCATATGTGATCTCTTGGCATATATTTTGGACCAAAGTTCACTTCAACCAAACCGAAACTTATGTTTTAAGGCAAAGTTTTTGCTTTTTTGGTCCTCATCAGAGTTCGACCTCACCAAACGAACCAGACTTTCTAAACAAACAAATTGGAGTTTGATTAAAGCAGATTAAACAGGGCTGGTGTGAAAGCACCCTATGTTTTCCAATCTGGACCTGTGAAGTTGTTTGTATCTTAAGAAGTCAGCTCTTTCTCTGCTAAATTCAGACACAGGTCACAATCACACACAGCAATCAAAGACTGAACCAGAGCTGCATTAATCACTCGCTCTGATTCATGGGGCATATCCCATCAATAAGTCACTGGTGCAGAACGATTGAGTCACTGAGCTCTATAATCCTGTAGCTGCAGCCTCAACCGTCCAACATGAGACTCTGCTGGATCAGCTAACTGGAGATGATGAGAGGATGAAAGGAAGGGGGGAGTTTTTCTTTCTTCCTTCTGCATTTTTCACGTAATGTTAATCAACTTACGGTTAAATGCCAATTAATGGTTTATTAGATCAAAAAATTTGTTCCAATCTATTTCGACAATGTAGACTTCCTTTTAGTGTTGTAATTTGGCCTCCATCCAGCAGAGGGCGCTCCTGGTCATCCTCAAGCGCAGCCGTTGATACAAGAACCAAGATGGCGGAGCCGTATTTTAAAAGGGGAAAGAAACGGTGAAAACATTTAGCCCTTTATGATATGAAAATATTAGCTCATTAGCCAATAACTAAAGGCCGTTTCCATTACAGAGCCTCTAAATGTGGCTAATTATCAGGTGTTCTCACTTTTTCTTCAGTACCAGAGAGATTTTCATAACCTAGAGGTGATTTTGATGCCTTTAGCATTGAGGGAACTAGATGAGTGCTAGTGGAGAGTTTCCTAGAACCACGAAAACAACATTGGTTTCTTATAGCGTTTAAATATTTAAATTAAATTATATATATTAAATATATAAGTTCAGTCCATTTACCATTTTACCAAAAGGTTCAAGTTACCACCAATATCTCAAAAGATGATGTACATTGTCACAAAATCTGTTTGTATTTGTGAAAAACAAAATTAATAAAATAATATTTCCTTTATATCGTTATTCCCTTTGTTTTATTATTATTATTTTATTCATCGCTGTTTGTAAGTGAGGGTCTAACTCATGATCTTGTGCTGCTATCATTCATTTCTGTTCACATTTCTTCCTGTCACGTTATTCCTCAGAGGACGTTGAGGTTAATAGGTTTTAGTGCTAATTTGTTTAAAATCTTCAGAGGCTCAGTGTGCATGATTCACTGGCCAGCTGCTGAGCGATGACAATCAGAAGCGATTAAGGGGAAGAAGTATTTCCTGCCTTTGATGCATCAGTCTTTATTTTGGTCAGTTTAGAAGGAAACACACAAGATCAATCATTTAATGTTGAAAAACAACCTATTTTAAGACGATCAGTGATTGATTAAGCTTATTCCTCATGTGTCAGGAAAAATAAATGTTGGTGTTCCTTTGCTGGGCCCATGCTTTTAAATCCATCTTTTACACCCTGTTTTATAGCTGTAAATGAATAATTTCATAATTTGCTGTTGAAAATATTTCGCATTACACCTCTGGTGACAGATAGTGGAGATGCCACATTTATGAATTATTGTTGTTTCTATTTTTAAAGATGTAGGTCTTTATCAGGAACAAAACATGCCGGCTTTATTTGTTAAAAGTATTCAAATATATCGTTTGGGTTGTTTTTTTAAACAAAAAGTTATCATTTTTCCATCCTTTTTGACCAATGAGTCCAAGGTTGGTTTGACTTTAGGTAAAAAAAATAACCAATTAGAGATGAGATCAGATTGTAATGTGTCTTTCAGAAACACTTTGTTGTGCTCACTCACAACAAACATGTAGGTCAGAAACTGTGAAGCTCTGTTGGCTCAGCTGGTGTGTCCATCTGTCTGTTACAGTACATTACGTTGTTGGGCTGGAGGTGTCGTCAGGCAAAGTATATAATCTCCCTTTTACTCTGTGAGATCATCATTCAAGAGGTTTAGACCTGATCATTTGATTTCATTCCTCTTTTATTAGTATCTTTCTTGCAGAGTTTGGAAGAACAGCCAAACATTGTACTCAAGTAAGAGCAGCACTACTTTCATGTAAAAATAAATTACTCAAGATTAAAATATTTCATCACGTCTACTCAACTACTGAGTAACTGATCAAATCAATCATTTAATATTTAAAAATTACACCATCAGACAGACCAAATTACAAAGTTAAGTGGAAATTTTGGTATTTTAAAGACAAAAATTACCATGTTTATTATTAGTCATAAAAAATAACAAAATTAGACAAAAGAAAATGTTTCCAAATCAGTTTGTTTCAATAAAAACTTATAAAACTTTAACTAAAACTGCAAGTGCGTGTCTGGTGAATTTTTACTTTAATCATGTTTGTTTTAGGTAAAAAATCCATACATTTTTCTCAAGTAACAGCAGCGATATGTCATAATAAAATTATAAAAGTAAAAGTAAAAAATACAGTCTGATAAAAATACTCCTAAAAGTTTTTTTTTTGCTAAAAAGTTACTCAAGTAAATGTAATTGAGTAAAAGTAACTAGTTACTACCCAACTCTGGTCTCTTGATTCAGACACGGTGCTTCATCATACATTTGTGGCTCGTTCTTGTTCTGTTCACATTAACTTTTCATGCTGTCATATTTCACTTTGTGCAGCAAATTCTTAAAATGAGAAAAACTTTAAGCTTTCAGAAGCTGCTGAGCTCCAGCTGCACAGATTTGTTTCATGAATTATTCATGCAAGTCAAGTCAAGTTTACTTGTACAGCACATTTCAGCAACAGCTCAAAGTGCTTTACATCATAAAATCGTCATTCAGTCATCATTTGTGAAACGAGCAACACATTATTCTACAGCCAAATACTATCACCCACTTACTGCTAATCAAAGGCGATTGATTTAAATGAACTCAGTGTTTTGGCTGTTTTGAAGTTTTCTGGAAGTTTGTTCCAGATTTGTGGTGCTTAGAAACTGAATGCTGCTTGTCCTCATTCTGGTTCTGCTTCCATAGAACCAGAACCAGAAGACCTGAGAGGTTCTGGAAGGTTGATACAACAGCAGATCTTTAATGTATTTCGGTGCAAAGCTGTTCAGTGATTTATAAACTAACAACAGTATTTAAAAGTCTGTTCTCTGATCGATCTGATTGATTTTTTTATGTGAAGATACTGTTGCACTAATCAATGCGACTAAAGATAAACACATGGATGAGTTTCTCTAGCTCTTGCTGAGACATTAGTCCTTTAATCCTGGAAATGTTCTTCAAGCGATAGAAGACCAACTTTGTAACTGTCTTTATGTCTCCGATGGCTCAAATTGCAAATCCATAAAACCCCACAGATTTTTTTTGTAAAACTTTGCACTATTTTCCTTTTGCCAAGTGGTTATACATTACTCTGTGATTGTCTTTGACAAACAATCCAATTAAAATAAGTTAAACAAAATGTTAAAAATGATTAGAATACTTTTGAAAGACGAGTTTGCTTGAAAACAGTCAAACATTATTTTAATCTTTCAATAAATCCTGAGCAGCTGTTTTCAGAAGAAAGAGAAAGAAAGAAAAGGAGAAGAAATGTAAAATATTCTTTTAGTGATAGAAGGCTGATTTTGTAATTGTATTTATGTGTTTTTGAAGGTTCAGATCTGAGTCCATTTACTAAACCCAGATTTCGAGCCTGATCACTAGTTTCTGAACTGAATTTCTCCTGATTTTCCGTTTATTTTTTAATAGTTTACATGTATGATTTAGCATATTTAGGGTTTTCTAGCCTCGTTAATAATCCTAATTTATTTCCTTTGAACTTAACTGTTAAATCAGCATTTAATACTCGGTGACACAGTTGTATATCAGTGCAGCTGCTGTTCGCAGCTTCAGGCCTATCAGGAGGCTCCTGTGAATGACTCTTCAGCGGACTATTCTTAGATCCACTTTCTGGGTCAAAACTGCAAGCATCTCTTTGCTTTCTCCCCGGTTCCTCTCATTAGCGACTGTTTCTTCCTTCTGCTTTTTAAATTAATGATGATGTAGAAAATCAGTCCATTAGTGTTGCTCGTATGGACTGCAGGAGTCAAAGAACTTCAAAACTCCTGCTAATGTAGTTCTCTGGAGCCTTTATACTCTCAAAATGTCAGGATAAATGGCAATAAGAAATATGTTTTTGGAATAATGTATTAAAACATTAATTTAGAGATGAAATTATTAATCAGATTAATCGTGGTGAATCAATTATTGAAATAATCAACAAATTTAGTAATTGATTATTCGCTACTTGGTTCAAATTCTTTTTTATTTGCATTTTTATGTATTCTAATATTTTATCAAAAAGATTTAAGTGGTTAAATGGGAAATCTGCCAATGTTTTATACGATTAATCATAAGAATAATTGATTGCTAAAATAATTGTTAGTTGCAGCCCTTGTTTTTTTGTTGTTGTTTTTTTTTTTACACAAGTTGGCTTTCTACACTTGTTTTTGTCAAGTTAGCCTTTCAAATTTTATAAATTTGACATGCCAAAAGTTTGTTACTGTCACCAAAAATCCAGCTTGTTTTTAAAAATCCAGAGAATTACTTTTGTCTCTTGGTATGAGTGACTGTAATGAAATAAATCTAAAAAATAAAAACTCTTTGGCAAACTGCCCAGATGAAGGCAGTGTTGGGAAACATTGAGCTTTTTCATGTTTTTTTTTTTAAACTCATGCATTGTGAGGTTTTGCTTCAAACAGAAGCAAAATATTAAATATTAACATACTTGTGCTGTTAGTTTCCAGTTTCATACGTTTTTCACATTAACTCGTTCTCCAGTTTGTGTTTTGCTGTTGAAGGAAATCAGTGTTGACCCGACATTAAGTTCCTGCGCCCTGCAGAACCAACAACAATGACGATGACATCAGGGGATTTACCATGAGCAAAGAACATGACACAAGCTGTTAATTGTGATTTTATGTGAAAGACCAACATGAGGCGATGCATAATTGTGAAAGTAAATAAAACAGCACAGTGAGTAGTGAGTTAGTAGATTCTAGCTGTGTGTAACTTAATTTCTATATAAATGTATGCAGTTCTGTGAAGGCTTCAGAGGATTGTTAGAGAACATCAGTGAACAAAAAGCACCATGAATACTAATAAACACATTAGGCAGGTTGTGTATGAAATTCCAGAAATGTCTGAAGCAGGGTTAGGTTATTTCTAAAATTAACATTTTGCACATTTTTATGCTTTCATTGCTTCTAAAAACAACCCAAAAAAACAACCAGACATTTTTTGGCAAGAAGTTAATGTTTTTTGGTGCCTGGAAAATGAGCCATTTTATAAACCCTCAACGGCTAGGTCAGTCAGTGTGTGCTTTGGCGATACCTAGCAACCCAAGCAGAGCCCTAGCACGTTTGAGCAGTGAGTTTTACTGCTATACAATGGCTGCTGGAAAAGACAAGTGTTTTGTTGTTGACTTACCACACAGAAATCAGATGCTGAATTCTTGTTGGTTGTGCAGGAGGCTCCGCTTCTGCTTTTCAAAGATGTACGATTGTCTAAATAAGAGTGTGTATGTTGAGTGAAGGGGGAAGTGGCCAGAAAATCAGCTCATCCTGAAAGGAGCTCAAAATATCAAGAACTGACCAAACTGAAATCTCACTATCTAAGAATGAGTTTCTACAAAAAAATAAAAAAATAAACATGTTTTCTGTAGCACATAGACCGAGCTTAGCTTGTTTAAGGAAGCATAATAGGTCAATTTTAATGGAAACACCTGAAGAGGTGAGCATTAATGGGAGAGAGAGACAAAGAGGCCTTTTGTACAGCTTGACATGAAGAAATAAATATCGAGAATTCTCGATAAATATTGAGAATGAACAAAGAAAAATGTTGAAATCCGTTTGAGAAGTCCAGGAAAATCTGGCTGCTTGGAAGCAAAATATAAAGACACACACTTCTGAACTCTCCTTTACCTTTTCTGTTGATATAAACACAAGCTTTGCAACTGATTAACCATTTTCTTACAGTTAACATGCAGTGCAAACACACAGTCACATGCACAGCTGGATAGAGTGGCGGTGTTTCCTGTTTATCCGGCTGCCTTCCTGTGAAATTAGAGCGAGAAGAAGGACGGAGACATGGCTGCCTGAATCTGAAGGTTACAGTGAGGCTGATAATGGAGCTCATCTCTGCTCTCCATTTCTCAACATACAGGCCTGCGTACGCTGAAATATTGATGAATCGACTGCGTGTGTGTGTGTAGATGAAATGTGTTCACTTCATACTAGTAGGACAAGAAACATGCAGATATAAAGTATTGAAAGCATGTTTGTTTTACAAGGCACGCAATGGTTCTGCAATCTTACATCTAATGGTATTTACTTTTTAAATACCATTTTTAATGATTATTTTATTAATCAATTATTCTGAAAGAAAGAAGAAAGCCTTAAAAATACAAGAAAATAGCCATTTTAATGAGGAAAAGCTTATATAGTTAACTTTTTGTTATTTTTCATGTTGGCATTTTCATCAAATTACTGTTCCCTTTTCCTAATATTACGACTTTATTCAACATTAAGACATTATTATCATATTATTTTGACTTTATTCTTGTAACATTATTACCCTAAAAAAAAACAAAACGTATTTTATTGTTTTGACTTGAGTTTAAAGTCCAAATAAAAAAACAAACAAGATGGCGGCTTGGTCACTTTGAAATATGAAAATCTGAGGAGTGAATTGGTGAAAATAATTTTTCAAATCATGATTAGATTCTTTAAATCAAATCATGATCTCAAATCAAATTATTTTTGAAGATTTCAAAAATTAAATCTTCAAAAACTTCAATCAATAAAATTGATTAATCTCCCGGCTTTAATTTGAGGCTTTAAGCTTAAGTGGTTCAGCATCGATCAGGACAAACATGAAACAGTTTCTCAGAAATATCCACCTTATTTCTACTCTTTCTCCTTTCGCATCAGTCAAATCAATCGATCAGATTTTTTTTCGTATAGCACATTTCAGCAACAAAGCAGTTCGAAGAGCTTTAAAATCGTAAAAACAACATAAAATTTTTCCAAGCGTTGTCATTATTATTTTATTTATTATGGTACAAAGCCAGCTCTAAACTGGTGGGATTTTAGTCTTGATTTAAAGGGACTCAGTGTTTCAGCTGTTTAACAGTTTTCCGGCAGTTTGTTCCAGATATTGGGTGCATAGAAGCTGAAATCTGCTTCTCCATGTTTGGTTCTGGTTCTGAAAGTGCTCCTTTGTTCCTTCGCTCTCCATCGTCTGTGTCAGAGACCTGTTGTCGTCACATGATATTTATAGCCAGATCGCTCCAGGTGGGATCCAACCTCGCTGGCTCTGGGTGGCTTGATGCGCCAGCTCCGTATGCAATGCTTCCCTTTCTCTTTACTTTCCCCCATCAGGAAATGGATCGGTTACAGCTAAAAGAATCCGCGTGTGCACTTTAGAGCAGATTATATGTCCACAAACAAGTCGGCTGTCTCTGCTTGCTTTCGCACTTTCGGTAAAGTGAAACGTCTTTTTTTTCCTCTCACAGTCTCCTAAACATTCATCAACTAGGAATCTGTAGCAACTGATTCTATTTATTAACAAATTAATGTAATAAATAAAAATAGAGCATGCTCAAAGTAGGAAAGAGAAAGATTCCTGGTGTTTTATATCAACATTTTTATTGAGAAAGCCCATTACATTACAATAATATAATTATATTGAGTTCGTTCTCATTTTTACACTCTTTCTCAGTTTTCACACTTTTTTCCTTAACAGAAAAACAAAAAACAACAACAACAACAAAAAAGACAAAGCAAAACCAACCAGAGCCTGAGTACCAACAATCATTGACATCACATATAAAATCTAAACATTAATCTGAATGATGGCAAAAAATCTGACATAACAGGTTTGACATATTCTGTCCACTTTGATTCCTGGTGTTTTGTCTTGTTTTTGGCTTTGGCTTCTTAAATTATCCATTAATTCGTGTCGATCAGTAAAAATAAACCAATCAGGCAAGCAGAGCTGTATCTGCAAGGAACATTTATCTCATAATGGACTGGAATAAGCTTTTAAAAGGTTTAGCTCCCAGCTATTAAAAATAATTGAACAAGTTGAAAAGATTATTTTAGTATTTTACTGTTTTATTGATTATTTGATGATTAATCGGCTGAATAAATTTGGCATATTCTGCCAATTTTTTTGTTTAACAACAAATATGCAAATAAATAAATAATTCAGTTCCTTAAATAGACATTTTATTGCCTAAAATGGAACAATGTAGCATTCCTTTAGAGAATGTTTGATTATTTGTAGCAAATGATGGATCTGCAGCTTATCTGTTGATTAATTTTGGATTAATTGGATTAAGAATTGGATAGAAATTGTGCTTAATAAGAGATGTTTTCCCCCAGAATTTGAACCAGGTGAAGCTAAAAGTGCAACTTGAAGAGTTCTGGGTGTAGCATAACTACAGACAAACAATTATATTTTTTTGTTCATTTTTGGCATAATTATTGGTCTAAGTGTTTTATTCTGTGCAATAATGGCTTTTCTGAGTCTGTATGCTCCAGTTAATGACTAATTGATTAATAAATTAGTTGATGATTATTTCAATAATTGATTAATCACGATTAATCGTTTTAGCCCTACATTGGTTTGTACTTATAGATGTAAAATTTTATATTTTCTTCAGAAAAAAACGTATTATTTCAGAGTAGACATTATTTTTAATAAAATCTTTTTATCTGCTGAAAGTGAAGCTCCTCCTCTCTTTGGTAGAAGTGCTAATCTTTGCTTCTCGCATTCAGTGTTTGCACCCTCATTGTTATATTTTAATTGGATGTTGCGGCAAACAAAGCTGCATGCAACGCAAAAATGTCATTTGCATTATGACACTGTTGCATGACCCCGGTGAGGATCCCACGGGGAATCCTTTCATCCGAATGAATGAAGCTAAAACCTGAAAATATTCATCTTCTGACGCGCTGAGTTAACCTGTTCCAGTTGTCTGTATTGGAGGAATGCGGCCCGGCTGTTCGGGACGTAACAGGAACATGGGAAGCACAAACGGGGAAAATCCCTGCCATGAATCAGTCCTCTATAATGACGCTGAAAGAATATGTAGCAACACAAAGAGTCACACACACTGAACACAAAGACAGCTTGAAACAAAGAGGCTTTCTGAGCTGCGTCCTCCATGAAGGACGCCACTGTACTCCGCAGCAGTTTAAATGTGTTTTTCTGTTTCTCTTAAAAGAGCATTGCGAGTGTGTAAATTCAGAGGAACGTTTCGGCAGCACACAGTTGTCAGAGACTCGCTGTCTTTTTGTGTTTAAGTCCTGGAAGGAGGCCAAAACAAAATGTCAGTATCCTGTGTTTGCCATGTTTGGATCTTCTCTGTCTTTCCTTCTTCATGTTGTTTTATTTCTAACTAACATCCAAATCCAGCAGCAATTTAAACGCTTGTTAAATTTAAAATCAGTTGGGAAACAAACGCCTTCGGGGCTCCTTAAAGGTCAAACTGAGGTCATGTAGATGTTTAAAGGTTGTGAGCGTTTGAAGCTGCCATCAGCGGAAACATTGTGCTGATGGAGCTGCAAGCTGGCAGCTCAGCATCGTCATGACGACAACATCACAACAAGCTGAGCTCTGCTTAAACTTTACATCGCTTCAGGCATGCACATGTTTCAGAATGAAGTCACTTTGCAAAATTATTCACATCGTCTGCATTTTGTGGCAACTTCCATGTATTTATTTGTGCTTTTTTTTATATTATAGATAATTTTTTGCATATAAGAATCTTAAAACGTGTCCAGCAGCCCATCTTAATTATTGGCTGGAAGTTGAATTTGCACCGATCTCAAGTAGGGCTGAAATGATTAATCGTGATTAATCAATTATTTAAATAATCTTCAACTAATTTAGTAATTGAATAATGGCTAAGTAGAGGATAAAGACTCTAAAACAGGCTATTTTCTGAAGGAACAACAAACTCAGAGCTGTAATTAAACTAAAACTGTACAATAAAATAAAATTATTATTATTAGTCCAGTTGTTCTATTTATTTGTGGATTTTTCAGGCAATGGAGAGCAAGCTGCTGGTTGGAGGGAAGAACATCATCGATCACACCAATGAGCAGCAGAAGATGCTGGAGATGAAAAGGCAGGAGATCGCTGAGCAGGTACTTTTCCTTTTAGAGAAATGTTGTTTTTCACGGCTGCATGTTGCACATTAAAGTCATGTATTTACTGCATAATACGGTAAAATACTTTGGTTGTTTTTCTGCTTTCAGACACGAAGGGAGAGGGAGATGCAGCAGCAGATGTTGATCCAGGATGAGGAGGCGGTGGAGCTGATGGAGACTTTCACATCCCTTCAACAAGAAGTCGAGGCCAAGACAAAGAAACTCAAGAAGGTGAAATTTTGTGCCTCAAACAAATGATGTTACTTTTGAATATTTCCTGCTGTTCTCGTTCATTGCAGACATGAATTAGATGAAGTATTAACAATCACAACCTCTCCAGAGCTTTGATAAAAATGAAACTAAGGAACCAGTTTGGAGCATAAAGTAATGCAGAACTGCCCCTCCCCCACCTTTTGCTAGTCAACTGCCCTGGTCCTTTATTTGGCGTTTTGGAAAACATTTCCAGTTGTCAAAAAACAGAAAAAAGGAATAAAAACTAAAGTTGCTCCAACAAACTGCCAAAATAACCTGCCAGAGGAGGTAGTGCTTTTTATTTTAATCAATATTAAGGAATTATTGACTTAAAACAAGCTCCTATTTCTTTCTGAAAGTTAGTTTTGTCTTAATTAAAATGTATTCAGATGTTTGCATCAGAAAGAAAACCAATTAAAGCTGCGGAGCAGCGTCGTGCGGCCCTCGCAGCCAAGCGCCGCTCCGGCCTATCAGCCACCGCGGGGGTTCCAGCACCGCCTGCCGCCAGCCACCGCAAAAGGTCTCGCGCAGTTTCCAGCATCGCAGCCTGCTCCCCACCGCAGAAGCTGTCACGCAGTTTCCGCGCCCGTCCACCAGGCGGTACGCACCGACGCGTTCGGCAGCGCTCCCTGACGAGGCACGAAAA